>PVKS010011251.1:0-57292 GCA_004027875.1 Aplodontia rufa
TTGTTTCTAATTGCTGTGTAATATTCCATGGTATAAATGTACCACAGTTTTTGGATCCATTCTTCCAGTGAGGGACATCTGGGTTGTTTCCATAGCCTAGCAATAGTAAATTGTGCTGCTATGAACATAGATGTTGCTGTGTCACTATAATGTGCTGATTCTAAGTCCCCTGGAAAGATACCCAGGAGTGGAATAGCAGAGTCATATGGTGGACTCATCCCTAGTTTTTTGAGAATTCTCCATACTGCTTTCCAGAGGGGCTGTACCAGTCTGCAGCTCCACCAACAGTGTGTTAGTGTGCCTATCTCTCCACAGCCCCTCCAGCATCTATTATTGTTTATTTTCTTCATCTTTGCCATTCTGACTGGTGTAAGGTGATATCTTAATGTGGTTTTCATTTGCATTTCTCCAATGTTCCATGGTATACAATTCTACACAAAAGCTCATCTTAAGTAAAAAAGACAGTGAGCTGAGGACAAAGTCCTACACAAAAATCAAGCACTCCTCACCCTCAATCTAACTAAACCTGCATTCGTCTTCACACTGCTGGAAACAGGCTCTTTCCTGCACACGGTGTCCCAAGTTCACTCAGAGGCACACACAGAGAGAGGTCTTTCATCAAGGCTTTGAACTACCATGTCAAAGCCTGGTGAATCTCTCTTCAAGTTTCTCAGCTGCAGTGGAGTTAAAAATTCAGGAGATCAGATAATTTGGTTTCCAATTCAGGTTGGAGATCACTAGAATGTTCCCTCCTATCCCAGCATGCTCCTTTTAACTTATTTCAGCCCCTGAGGAGAAGGTGAAATTGTGTGTTTGAAGAAGGAATCCAAGAGCACTGTGATGTCTCTCTCACCTCCAGTAATCACTTCCTAAAGTCCAGCATCTGAGAAAACTGCAGAGGCTCCGGCCCTGTACTTTCCTGAGCCAGCTGTGCCACCAGCCAGATTGGCCAAGGTATAAACTACCGGACAACAGAAAAATTGAGTGCTGTCAACAAGCAGCAGATTCCCTACAGGGCCACAGACCGTTGCTAATGCCAAAGGGGTACTCCCTACAAGGATGCCATGTGAAGGAAGGCATATGAATTGCCCCTGTTACTCTGGCTCTGGGCTCTGAAGCAGGGCAGGATAGCACCAGTGCTATAGTAGGGTGGCCCCATGTGTGAGGCAGTGATTGTGCATTTAATCTGGTTCCTCTCTGTCATCTCAACCCCAGGGCCCCATCCTGCTACCCTTCCAATACCCTCTATCCCTGTGAGGACAACAGAGGGATTAGCCAGGCTGCCAGTCAATCACATGGACAGGCGCAGGTATGACAGAAGTTGGCTGTTTTGAGCCACTGAGACTTCAGTGTTGTTCTGTACTCCACCTCTGCCCCACCTTGATTGATACATTTTTATGGATTATACAAGTCATCAAAAAATAACTGAATTTGGATATACCTGACATATGCAGCCACCTGAAAACATCTCAGGCTGCAAACTGAATGTCCCTGTAGAGGTTACATGAGTGCCAAAGCCAAGTTCTGCAGACCTGCATTCAAGGGATGGTCTGAAAAAATAATAAGCCTCTCTACTGCCTTCCTGCTATCAGATCAAATACTAAGGCTCTCTACCACTTCCTGTGCAGGAAGAAAGGAGAAAAACCAGGCAGGATTCTGCAGACACTCAAAACCTCCAGAAAAGGCACGCACGGTACCTCATCAGTGTAGCTTCCCAGGAAGAACAGAATCAAGCAATCAAAGTACTGAAAACATCCCCAGCTCAGGGAAAAGGTGAGGGAGAGGCCCAGGAACCAGAGGAAACAGCATGCTGTGCCCTCTGCAGAGGTAGAAGCAGTGAGAGGAACATTCTGGACAGCGATCTTCTCTTCATTTGGTCCAAAATTGTCAAGCATCCTAAAATGGCAAGACAGGGCCAGAATGATGATACAGAGGGTTTATGGGGATATCTTCCCTGGGAGAACAAGCAGGGATGCAAGAATAACTTACAAATACAACTGTATCAAGGGTCACTGATAACCACTCTTCTAAGAAAATGACAGTTCATGGACTGAATGGAATTTCTGTGCAAAGGAGCAGTGTGGCCTGAGTTGGCCTGAGGCACGAAGTGCACTCTGAGTCCACAGGGGGAAGGTGGGGCCCAGATAGCATGTTGCTGGAGGCCTCTGGTTTACCTGCTCTGGACGAACAGCATCCTCACATGTCCTGTGCTATTGTTCGGTGGCACTGAACTATCCCCATGTAAGCTATCCTCAGAAACTTGTGATCCGAGAGCGGAAAGGCGTACCCCTCCAGGAGAGTGGAATGTGCAGACATGTGGGAGAGATTGCATGAGCTAGCTCTCTCTCTCTCTCTCTCTCTCTCTCACACACACACACACACACACTCACACAAAGCCCCTTACACCACATATATGCCATGCACATGCACACAAACATACCCATAGTGCATACCACACACTACACACACTACACACACATCTATATACATGTGCGCAGCAGGGGATGGTATGACAGTCCTGGTGCACACTCATGCTCATTCCTGCAAACAGACACAGGTACCCTAACGTGATTCCCTGACATCTGCCTGCATGGAGGAACTGAGGCAATTCCCTAGTGACCACATGCTGTCTTTGGACACATTAAGAACTACAGGAAGCCAGCTTGCATTCTCTGAGAACTGAAACAGCAGTAATCATTGACTGGGGGTACAGGGCACTTCATGTACAAACTTACTGAATTCTCTAGAGAGACCCTTCCCTTCACAGATGAGGATGCAGAGACTCCCACAGGATTATAATATTAGTAAGGTTCCAGCATCCAATAGCCAACAGGCAGGTGGGCTGGGCCGGCCACATTCTATGCCTGCGCTTAACCACAGCTCAGCTGCCCCCAAGACTGGCACGAAGCCTCTTTTTAAGTTTTTCTGATTTAGTAGGAGCCCTAGAATGTAAGGACTATGTGATCACAGGTGACAAAATTCAAGCCTGAGACAAGATCTGGAGCCAAAACACCACAGCAGTCCACTCTGGCCTGGAGACTGAGAAGGCAGTGGAGGATGAGGAAGAAACAGAAGAGTAACTTTTAGGCACCAGGAGGAACTCAAAGTCCCAATACATTGATACTCTCTTGCCCTTAGCTCTTCCCCATAGAAAAGGGTGCCTGGCATCTCTGGAGCATGGATTTGTGTCTTCTCCTCACTCCAGAGCTTAAGTGGGCAAAAGTGAGGATTCCATCTCTAGCTTATACTTCAGGGTCATCATTCTCCCCTGTTTCTACATGGGCAGGGTCAGCACACCTGGGGCCACAGCCAAAATGTGCACTTCTTTTATTCTTGCTGCATGGAAGAGCTGCCTGCCCCTACACCATGCAGGCTTTTATTCATTTGCTTACCAGCTACGTACTGTGGGCTACAGCACCTTCCGGTTTCTGAGTTCTGGAAGAAAGGGCAAGATAAATAAATAGAACAAATCCTTTCCTGCTTAAAGCTTCATCATTTTATCCTTTGCTGAGAGATTGCTCTGCACAGCCTACTTATCATTCAGTAGTTCTGAATTTTCATTTTGGGACTTTTAATTGAATGTTCAGCCTGGCTGTACATGCTAGGTTCTGTAAGCATTTTAATCAATAAATAAATTAGCCTGCACCATGGCCACATCCTCCATCTGGTGCTGACAACACAACAGAGAGTGAAAAGAAAGGCCTTGCTTGAGGATTCTCTCTCTCTTTTTAAAATCCCCCTGATTATTTAGAATATTCCAGACAGAACCAGCTTTTAGATTCATCAAGTATAGGGCAAAAGAATCATTTTGTAATTCAAAGTTGCCCATAAGATTAAATGAAGGGAATTCAAGAAATGAAAGGAAATTTCACCACAGGATGATTCCAGGACATTCCCCTGGCAGTCCTCATGCCCCTAGAGATGCAAGGTCAAGGTCCTGGCAGAACACCATGCTGCTGTCTTCCCACTTTTGGAAGGCCCCGGAACTTGGAGCTTGGGAGACTTTCCTAAGTGTGGCCTTAAGGACAAGCACTCAAGTGTGTACTGGAGCCCTTTATGTGCCAAGCACTACTGCAGTAGTGACCCAAAAGGGAAAATGTCATTGCCCATGCAAGTTTCACATTTTAGTCAGAAGCAGACAACAAAATGTATAAATAATACCTAGAAGGCCAAATGGTGAGAAGCTCTCTGGAGAAAGGGAATACAAAGGATTTGGGGGAGGCCAGGAGAGGTCCTGTGAGAAGGTGGCTTGGAGGTAATCTGCAGAAGGGAGCAGAACTATTGGGGGAGGGGAGTGCAAATGTTCTGGGGTGGTGCCAGCCTGGTGAGTGGCTGGAAATGGAGGGGCCAGTGTAGTGGCAGCAGGTAAATGGGGTGGTCATGTTGGGGTAGAAGTGAACAAAGAGGCACCAGTAAGAGGACTGCAGGTACAGGTCTGTGTAGGCCATTCTACAGGCTCTAGCTTTATCTAAGGTTGTGATAAGAGGCACTGGGGAATTCTGAGTTGAGGACTGGCATGATCTGACTTCTCTTTCAACAGGATCTCTATGGCCACTGTATGAGAAGAGACGTAGGGGCAAGGGCAGAAAGGGAAGAGAGTTAGGGGACAGTGCCATTATCAAGGGAAGAGATGGAAGTGGCTAAGACCAGGGAAGGGCTGGAGAAGCAATCAGATCAAGGAGCAAGATAAGCGGGTACAGTACTGATAAACCAAGAGGAAGCTGGGATGCCTCCATGGACATTGACCATGTGATGGTCTGGCCTGTGAGAGAAGAGCCATGCAGGAATGGTATGCTCTAGGAGCCTCTGACCTACACTCCTCTGGCTGGCCTTTCCTGCTCCACCTCCTGGGCCTGGATGAGGAGTCCCAACCTGGACAGAGATACTAACCTGGGTCGGGCACTAACTTAACAGAGATCACTGGCATGAGGGAGTCCTGACCTGGGTGGTAGATTCTTACCAGAGGTGTATGCTGACCTTAGTGGTGGGGACCCTGAGCTGGGAGGGATACTGACTTGGAGGGGGGATCCCAACCCGGAAGGGGGAAACCTGATCTGTGTGGGTGCCCCCTACAGCCTCCTCATAAGTGACTGTTTGGACTCTACTCTCCTGGATGCCAGAGTCTCTCCTCCCACTCTTCTTCTTCTTTGGTCAGCTTTCTTTCAAACTGTTTTAGTAAAGAATTTCCTTTAAGAGGGCTAGAAGAGATCAGCCTTTTCTGTTATGTACAACATTTGTAATGATGGTAATAATAATAAGAATAGTGATGCCAATGTCAGTTGCCAACTCTTCTAGGATTCAGGCCTCAGCTGGCAACCTCCATGCTTTCTTTACCACTCTTCCTTCTCCTGGTTCATAGACACTTATTTGATGTTTTCTTCTTAGTCATCTCTCCCACCTGGTCCAGAAGCCCTGATCTGAGTCATACTACCACACACTCAACTCAAGATAGACCACCACACCTGGCATACAGCAGGTGCTCAGTCAGTACATCTTACATAAAATGAACCAGTTAGTCCCTTGGGGGAGCTCCCACCTGGGCAGTGTTAATCAACACCGCAACCTCAATCTCCTACATTTATAATGGGCAATGCTATTATCATGAAGTGACACATTGTGAGCCACCAGCAGCAGTTCTGCTGATGTGGAATGTGGTGCCTTCGGGACATCATGCCCTCACACTGCCTTGCCTGCTCCCATGAGCCTATGGCAGGTCTCAGGCCTCAAGGGTCCTCACCCCTCTGCCCACTGCACAGGACACTCTCACCAGAACCCACCCCCACAATACCCATCCTCCCTGCAGCTATTCACTGTCATCCACTCCCCCAGATGAAACAGACACCATCTTTCACTGGGGGGCTCCCTGAGTACAGGCTGTGGCCCAGGTATTGGGCTGGGCACCACTGACAGGCAGACTTTGCATCAGCTGTGAGGTGCTTGGACTGAAGAGGGAGAGGGAGAAGAAGCAAGTCAGTAAACAAAGTAGCCAAAAATGGGGTGAGAGATAGAGAAAATGAGCAGGCTGCTGAGATGGTGAGAAACTGGTGGGGCAGAGGGCAAGGGAAAGCCTCTAAGGAGGATGCTCAGGTCCGGAAGTATAGGGAGGAACTGACAATAGGAAGGCTGAGGGAGGACTGGTTGGCTGAATGCACAGTGTGTGCAAAGACCCTGGGCTGGGAAATAGTCCCACTCAGAGCCTGAGCAATCCAGCTAGACTGAGGTGACACTGCAATGAGAAGTGGAAGAGCAGCAAGCGTAGACAGCACAGGGTATGGTCCATCTTCCAAGTCAGTGGGAGGCCACGGGTGGGAGTTCAGCAGGGGGCAACTCCCACTCTGATATAGAAGGTCATTCTGCTCAGAGTAGAAGCCAGGAGATGGGAGGAGGTCATGGGGAAAATCCTGGAGTGGGCAGGGGATATACAGAAGAAAGAACAGCCAACAGGATGGGGTGTGTTGGGAACATGGGCTAGGCAGCCTCAAGGATGAGTCAACACAGGCCCGGCAATGAAGGGTTCCCAGGGAGGAAGCTTCATTCCCATACCTCATAGCTGCTCCATTAACCCTTCACAACTGAGCCAGGACATCATGACATCTGCTTCCAACCAAGTGCAAAGTAAGAGGGCTGCAGCAGCCTTTTCTGGCAGGAGACTGACTTCTGGCCCCACATTCTATCTCTAAGTACCTCCAACTTAAACCTGAGAGAACATCTGGCTTTAAGCTGCACAGAGACATCAGTGCATGAAGCAGCCATCACGCAACCACATACCATGGGCTCCACAGCCCACATCCCCATATTATGGCACAGGCTTCATGATCACACAATAGGGAGATCCAAAGAAAATGCTTCATTTTCCTAAGTGGTACTTTTTGGGGAAAAAAGGTTGCCTCTTCTGGGGGAGGGAATAATGGTCACATCTACAAACCCACCCAGAGTCCACAGCAGATACACTCAAAACAATGCAGCCATTGAAAATTCATTTAAAGCACACCAGGAGGCCCCACTTATCTGTGTGTCCCAAAACATCTGCCTCCCCAAAACCAACCAGACAGCAGTTTCCTGTCCTCAGTGGGCTACTGATGAATCATAAGCACACCTGGCTGGCTGTCAGCCATCAGCTGTGGCCAAGATCAGGTCCCAACACAGTCCCCAAGTGGACACATGCTTTGGAGCTCACTAGTCCTCTACAGGTGAAGCCTACCTTCACTAGAATGGCAAAGCTGCCAGGGCCCAGCTCCTGCTTCCTTCACAGGCCTCATCTCTCAGGGTCCTCTTCCTATCCCACACACCCCTTCCCCAGCTCTGTGTTTCACAGTGAATTCATATGGGTTAGGTACTGGGTTACAGTATGGTGGGTACTACCAGCTGCGCGACCCTGGGCAATCATTGAAGCTCTCTGATCTGTAGTTTGCTTGTCCTACGTAGTTGGGATGACAACAGGTCATGCGTCACAGAGCTGTGTAAGGCTTGGGTGACTGAGCACATGCAGTGGATTCAGGGCCACGCTGTGTGTGAGGAGGGTCTTGACATCACAGGGCAGTGTGTGACCAGGGCCTGTGCATCTATCTCATCCAAGACACTTGTATCCTGCACTTACTGAATATGAGACCCTGGGTGAGACTCTATGTCACTTAACCTCGGTTTTCTCATGTGTGATATGGATCAACAGCAACATCTTCCCATTGGGGTCCTGAGAACTAATCCATGAAATGGCACAGAATGAAGCTGGCACAATGTCAACACCAATGACTATTAGTTAAAATGACAATCGCAAAGATACCATTTCTACCACCAATACTTCCTTACCTCCCCATTTCACTCCTTGTTAAGATTTCTTTCTTGCTCCTCTAGGACCTTTTCTGGGGACCACTCTGTGCCTCACTTTGGGCCAGGGGGTTGCTGCAACATCTCCTGGGCCAGTATCCCCTCATTAAGTCAGAGGCTGTGACCTCCAAACAGTCTTCTTGGTGGGCTGTGGGTGTCCATGTCCCTGAGGGCAGTCCCAGCTCCTTCAGCAGGAGCTACACATTTCTCCCAGCTAAGCCCCTGACACTACACTGCACAGCAGGTGGGAAAACACTGGATGATCCAGGGAAGAATGCAAAACAGCTCCTTCCTGGTAGCCAGAAGGATGAATCCATGGTCTCTTTTCAGGTACAGAAAAGATCATGACAGAGGGACCCACACAGTCAAACTTGGCCACCAGTGGCCCTTGGATGCTGGACTCCTAGCTCAGGGAAGCTCCTGACCAGCACAGAGGAGGGTGTGGACCATCACTTAAGAGCCAGGACTACTCAGCAAGAAGCCTTAGGTCATTCCCTGGAGAGGACATGGCTAAGCAGTGAGATGCCTGGACCAGGGACTCCCTCTTTCCCTGACTCCTGATCTGATAAAGCTGAAGCATCTGCCCATATCTGGGCAGGGAAAGATTCTGCTCACCTTGGCTTTGCTGGTGATTTCAAGAAAGGTTGACAGCAATCGGGAGTGCTAAGACTGGACCTTATTCTTTGGCATAACTCATTCCCAACAGCAAAAGGGTGCTACCCAATAACCAAATGAGTCTTAGAAACTGGCTTTAATTTGAGAAAGGGGCTTCCTGGCTTAGTACCACCTTTGTAGTCTTCATCTTGTAGTCCACATGATCAGTGGAGGATGCCTACCTGACATGGGGTACTGGTGACACCACCAGCTAGTCAGAAGGATGGGTGACCAGTGATGAGGCTGGGCATCCCTCCTCCCTTTATGGTGACATAGGTGTCAGGGCCTGGCAACAAACTGACTGCCCAAATCAGTCAGGACAAGAAGCTGTGATGTGGCGCTTTTCCCAAATCCTGCTGGCCCCTGACTGCACACTAATGGATATGCTTGTGCCCTGATCCAAACACTGCAGGAAAGAGACTTCTGTTGGCTATAGTGAACCTACTTTGTTTGAATGCACTGCTGGATTTTTTTTTAAAGAGAGAGAGAAGAGAATTGATTTAATTTATTTTTTCATCTGGTTTTCTATTTTCCTCCACTTAGTTGTGTATGTGGTTCTGGGGTTTAAACCCAGGTTCTCACTCATGCCAGGCAAGCAATCTACTCCTGAGCCACCACTCCAGCCCCAGTGTTGGATATTTTTAAAGGACAATGTCTTAGTCCATTGTGTGCTGCTATAATAGAATCCCTGAGACTGGAATACCTACAAAAATATTTATTTCTTACAGTTCTGGAGGCTGAGGTAGCCTAAGGTGAAGGGCTGTGGCTGGCAAGAGATTCCCTTGCTGCATCAACTCACAGCAGGAGGTGGAAGTGCAAGAGAGAAAGAGAGGAAGAGAGAGAGAGAGAGAGAGAGAGGAGAGGGAGAGAGAGACTATGGACAAAGAGAAGGGGGTTGAGTTGAACACATTCTGTTATCTGGAACCCATTTCCATGATAATACCATCAATCCATTCATGAGGACAGAGTGCACATGATCTAATCACCCACTTAAATGTTCCCACTCCCAACACTGCAACATTGGGTATTAGGTTTCCATCACATGAATCTAGGGGACACATTCAAACCACAGCTGAGGGTATTCCTGTCTTCCTGTTTGTTCCTCTCTCATGTGACACAGTGGGGCAGGATGAATGACAAGTAAGTTGCATGACATGAGACCATCCAAGAGGCCCAAGGCACTTTTTTTCCACCATCATCCCCTGCTGTGACCCGGCAACCCTGCTCTGTTTGCCTGCTGACTGGGCAAGCTCCTCTAAGGCTTGGGCTGGCAGACCCCATTTAAACATCAAATAGTTATCAAGTAAACCAGGCAGGTGTGTGCTCCCTGTCAGCACCAACTTGACAAGAAGTCATTCTAGGCAAGAAATCTGGACAGAAAATGGGCAAAAGAGAAAAGACAAATGCTAAAAATAGAGACTAGGAACTGTAAGTAGAAACCACGGGATAATGTGATTTAAAACAGAGGAAAAGTGGAATAAGCCTAAATGTCCAACAGGTGAGTGGTTATGTAAATTGGAGGAAATATTTGTCATGAGCTCCTCCACAGCCACTAAACATCCCATTTTAAAGACATCTTAACCCAGTGAAAATATCCTAATTAAATATAGCATGAAGTGAAAATACCAGGATACACACTTGAATGTTTGCCATGATCCTTACCAGGTTTGGAAAACAGATCCATATGTAGAACTCCAAAATACAAACAAGCAGTTTCTATGGATTATAGAAAGGATAAGTCTTAGTTCTTTTTAAAAATATTACTTAGATACATGTATACATTACACATTTCCTGGAGCAAGCATAAATGATGTTTTTCATTAGAAGGAAATATTTAAAAAGTACATATTATTTTCAGACTGAGGAGGCATTAAAGATGGCTTGCCTTTTGGCTGCTTCTTAGCAGAGCTGTAGTCACTTGAAACCAGTGAACTCACCAAGTTAAGGTGCTAGGGATTGAACATAGGGCCTCACATGTGGTAGGAAAGTGCTCTGTCACTGAGCTACATAGCCCCAGTCTTGTTTCCCACTTAGAAACTGGCAGATCAACCTGTCCTGGAGCAACCTGGGAGCAAGGAGGGACTAGTGGGACCAGAGGGGCTTGTGTCCCAGTGGAAAGAGATACGGCCTTTGTGAAATGTCTCCAAGGTCAAGGAAGGCATTGCCAGGAATGGATGCATTGTGGCATCTCCCAGGCATCACTTGGACCCCATGGCCCCTCCATCTGACACCCGCAAGGCAGCAGGCACTTCAAGGTATCACATAAACTGAACGGCACCATCCCCACGGGCTTGCTGGGCAGATGGGCCTCATTCAACCAAAAGGGATAGAGGCAGCTGCACGCAGAACACTGAAAAGCGAAACAACCTCCTCCCCCTCAAGCATCAAAAAAAAAAAAAAAAAAAAAAAGGTGGGGGGAAGAAATTTCTCAGTTTCTTTTTCTCCTGGTGGCCTTCTGTTGTTGCTTTCCTGGCATTTATCTATATTATCTTCACAGCATTTTCAAAGGAGATATGCTAGCTGGTCTCCCAGCCACACTACACTCTTGAAATGAGTGCCCCACATTAGATTTCCTCTGAGCCACTCAGTGACCAGCTCTGGACACCTTCCATGCTAAGGGAATAGTAGGATCATTTATTGAATCAGAAACTAAATGAGAGCATGTTATGAAGGACCCAAAGCAAAAACTTATGAGAATGGGTGACCCGGGCTCTCAGCTTGGTGTATACTGTGCACCTGCTATGTACCCAACACTACCAGGCCCTGGAAAACAGCAGGAGAAGTAGTAAACATTTGCAGTGAACACTAACTGGCAAAGAGGGCAGGAAATGCATACTTGAAGAATAAAGATAATATGTAACCCTGAACCTAGAATGGAACAGGTATTTTACATACTGGTTAGAAGCTGGCAAGAGCACCATCATGAAGGATTCCGAAATCCAGGGAAGATGTGTGAGCAACAACAGTTCTCCTGCTTTTCAGGGGTCTGCATTCTTCTCCCAAAGATTAGGGTGCTACAGAGAGCAAGGATGTTTGGGGTTGGAGGAACCCTGGAGGATTCAAGGAGGAGTAAAGGGTTTTAACTCATCTAGAAAATGACAGATCTTGGGTTGGTTAAAAGACAATTTCATCAGAGGAAATATAATATCCAGACATGGGATACAGGAGATAGTAAAGAAGAAAGATGGAAGCTCAGTACTGTAAATCAAAGATATGAGGTTGGGCAGGTAAAGGGGGATTCCAGATAATAGCATCTGATATGGTGGGGGGGAGCTTGACTGTTTTATGGAACATATATGCCTGAATACACTGTCTCTCCTACCACTCATTTAACTTAAGTATTTATTGTGTGCCTAAGTGTGATGTATGAGATTACTAGAAACTGAAGCTCTCATGTTGCCCTGCTTGTCTGTCTTTATTGCCAAAGAGGATTGATGTGATGAATCTGGAGATTTGAAAAGCTACCTGAACTTGAGCCACTGGGATAAAGAGAGGATCTGGCTTACCCAGGACCACCCACCCTCAATCATACCCATCCATGCTATTCAGTGTGGTCCATGGATCAGCAGCACTGGCCTCACCAGGGGTTTCTTTGGTCAATCCTGAATCCCAGGCTGTCCCTAATCCTAGAGTCAGGATCTGCACTGTCAAAAGACACCCCTCCCTGCCCCTAGTAATCAGTCTGAAATCTAGAGATCTGGATCCACGAGCTCCAAAGGCTCAGGAGCAAGAACAATAAGCAGTCATCCAATTCAACCCCACAATATGCAAGAGGAGGAATCCAAGGCCTGAAAAAGTCTGCTAGTTTCCCAAATTTCCCGGTTTTTAAGATTTCACTGTCATCTGATTTCTGGATCAAAGAATCAACAGTGCTTTTGCACAACCACACATCTTCCTTCTGCACAATGCAGCCCTGGGAGCCACACAGTTCTTCACTCCCCATGCTGTGAAGAGCAGCCATGACCCCATGTCATCCACAGCAAGAGTAGAGTGGGTAAAAATCAACCTACCTTTCCACCACTCAAAACCACAAACTGAGACATTAAGTGTGCAAGAAAAACCATCCCAGAGTGGCATGGTGGTGACCATCCATACCAAGACCCTTACACAGATTTCCACCACATCCAAGATCTTTCAAATCATTACACCACGACATGCATCATTAAAAAAAAAATGAAAGAAAAAGAAAACACCTTGTGTACAAACAACAGATTCTCTACAGAATGAATATAAAACTTGCATTCAAGTAACTCTTTGAACTGGTTGTTTTCAAGACTGCTCTGTGTGAAAGCCAAGGATGTGAAATACTGTTCCAGTTAGGAGTAAATAATGAGAAGAATCATCCCAGCCAGTTCGTGATAATGTGGCATTCATTACAATACTGCGTGCACACAGAGCGTGTGCTCCGAGTCACATGCCAGCAGAGAAAGACACTATTTCCCCCCACCCCCACCCCCAAGGGCTAGAGGGAGGATGCAGGAAGAGATGGTTAATAATTTTCTTTTCATTTGACAGCTTGGAAAATCCCAGTTTGGCCTTATCATGCCAGCTCTTCAGTTAGAATTTAACACCTATTTCAAGAACAGTGGACACACGGATGTCAGCAAGTGACATAATGTCATTTTCATTTGCCAGCCAGAACGATCCTTTTATGTCCTTGATAAGCCCAGAAATAAATTTGTCAATTTATTCATAGCTGTGCTTTGGAGACAAGATGCAACCTCTTATGCTTTGCAGACATTGGTACTGGTTTCTTTACGGTACTCCCATCTGTTTTTCTACCACTTGGGCATAAAGATTTGCAGAAGCTCCTAAATAAGAAAGTGATTTCAATCCTCCTGTTGTAGCTCCCTAGCCATCTGCCATCAAGTCCCATGTGTGCCCCATCATGACAATCACTTTGACTGTGCCAAGGAAAGGATTGGGGACAGTGATCTCCCAGGCTCCTGGAAGGATTCCATCATGCAAGGAGAAAAAAAAATTGTAGCAAAGAGTGAAATGAAGTCAGTCTCCTTTGGTGACAATGTCTTGCCTTATAAAGTACCAGTGTGCTGTCAGGAAACAGAACCACCCTCCACCAAGGGGGAGTAGAAGTGGCTTTAGACCACTTCTGTTTTGGGAGGTCACCTGGGGTGCCTAATAATGTAGGGAGGAAAAAATTTCTTTAATGACATCTCAGTAGCCTCTCATACTTTCTGGCTTCCCCCGATTTTAAGAGCTGGCATATTCAAATGCTTCCTTTGTGAACTGGTCTTTAGATGAGAACAGCTTTGCATGCTCGTTTCCTAATGCATCAAGAACTGTGGGCAACCTTCTTGGGTTCCAGGCCTCTGGTAACTCTAATTGGAGTTAAGCAAAAGCAATTATAGTTAATGACAGTCATCATGATTTTTAACTTCCTTTTCTTATAAGGCCCAGGGATTTGGATTCTTTTGTCTGTTCTGAATGGTTGCAAATGCCACACATCTAGGTTTCTGACTTTTTAGAAACAAGTTCAAAGCATTTTCTTGGTAGTAAGAACCTTTTTGGCAGGTAAGATGGCTTAGGGACACAAGACTGATGTGACCATATCAAAGCTGATGATACCACAATGGGTTACTCAACTTCATGGGTGGCAATCAGTCAAAGGGCCACAGAACTGCCCAAGCCAAGTGTCCCTCTCCTTTTCAAATGATAATGTGAAGAATTCTCTTGGCTTGGTGATTTTATCAGGCAGATTTTGGAAGAAAAGAAGTGGTGTGCTTAAGTGGGTAGCTGAGGAATTTGCAAAAGGAAATTTTACACAATGTGGGAGTCCAGCACTCTAGAACTAGCCTTGGTGGGAAATTTTAAGCATCCAGAGCTATTCACAAGACTCCAACAGAAACCAATCCCTTAGAAAAATCTTGAAATGCAAATTTTGGATGGAAAATTCTGACCCTCTATTAAATCTCTGGACAACCTCCCACAAGGCTGATACCACTGTTGTCACCTGCATGGTACAAATGAAATCCCTGAACTCAGACAGCAAATGTGGGCACAAGTCAGGAGGCTGCTAAGCAGGTCAGGGGCTTAGTGGCAGATGACATGGCACACATGGGTGCCAGGTCCTGACAGCTGACTTATCCATAGGCCCAGGGCAGGGTCAGGAAGAGCTCCCTTATCTTTTTCAGTGAAGATCCACATCAGTGACTGAAACCCTTGGGGACAGTTGGGCTTAGGAATCCAGAAAGGTCACTATGTTAGAACAGCAGGATGTTCAAGATGTTCACAGCCCTGTGTGGCACAGTTCCTCCTGGGAACTGTTGCTGGGAGTTGCTGGGGCAACTCCTGCTGAGCGCCTCCCTCTGCAGGTAGAAGACACACCTGAGACTGAAGGACTCAGGACTGTGGTGGCTTAGGGCACATCTTGCCACCAAATGGGTCTGTGCTAAACTTAGGAGAAAAGCCTTTCTGTTCATACAGCTTTGAATTACAGAGCAAGGCAACTCCTCTGCATGCTGATGGGGGTGAGCCAGCCTTCAGCCCTGCACTGAAGACCCTCAAGGCTGAGCTGAGGGGAAGGCTGGGCCTTGAGCAAATCCCCAATTTTCTGCAGTTTCAGTGAGTTTATCTATCACACCTGGGTGACAGGAATGGTGCTCCTGCAGGGTTGTGGAGAGGCCCAGAGGGCTGGGGTTGGTCAGTGGCATGCCTGGCAGACTCATCCCCTTCTCTGGGTAGGCTCCCACTTGCCTTAAAAAGCTATAATTGATATGTATCAATCAAAACTAAATAAAACTTAAGAGAAAATTGCAACAAAGGGCTCAGGTCAACCCCTTCTTCCAGGAGAACAGAACACATTCTTGGACCACTTCCTTTCATCACAAGGACACCCAAGTTTCACATATGGCATCTCCTCCCTATGCAAGACACAGAAGCTGTCCCAGGCTCTCTGTCTCCCCCTTATAGTTAAGAGCTGAAAGTTGGGATTGCAGGGAGGTATGGGGCTCAGTGGCAGAGTGCTTGCATAGTATGCACCAAGTCTTGGGTTCCACGTCCAGCACAGCACACAAAACCAAAATCAAAAAACAAACAATTGAAACTGAAATGAAATGCTCAGAGAAAGTGACTGAAAACCCACCAGAGACAAAGCACCAGGCCTCCCAGGGTGTGGCCACCATGTCATTTTCCTCACTGCTCTGGGATGGCAACTGCTATATGTCCACCTCTCAATGTCAGAAACATAATTTATACCTAAGCACAAGCCTGGGTTTTTACCAACCCCTTACTTATGTACCATGTGTTCTAAGAAAACTGTCTTGCAGGCTATGGACCTTATATCCTACAGCAGGGTAGAGAACACTTGGGTGAGTGAGGAGAAACAGGAATGCAAAAGAAGACATCCAAGGGTGGCAGGGACAGAGCCTGGTTAGATGCCATACAGAGGCTCCACCCTCAGGAAGCAGGTCACTTTCTGATCCTCAGATCCAACATTACAGGACACAGAATCTAACAGTGTCACTTCCTCACACTGAATACAGGTACTAAAACAAGCTTTCAGGAGCCCAAAGGAAACCTGTGTCCTGCAGAAGTCTCTGAAAGGACAGGTAGACTACACATCAGTTAGGGCCTGACCCTGACTAGAACAAGGCTTGCCACTCCAGCCCCAGGGTTCCCACTGCCAGGCACTCAAATGTCCCGCCATTCCAGGGGGTCACTGCATGCACTGTTAATATGCCACTTCCAAATATGCTAACCAAAGGGCACCACAAGGAGAGCAAAAACCACAGGAGAATCAGCAGTTGGTGCTTTAAGTCTAATTAAGACAAAACACTTCGTACAATTGCTTTGAGAAGCCATTCTATTGATTCACAGGCTGGCTTAACCCAGCTATTAACACTTGATATTTCAGCAAGTTTCCCGTGGCCCAGCTGGGAGCCATGAGCCAGGAAGCCATCCTTTTCTTTATGCCAAATGCTTTTTCCAGTACAGGACCCAGAGAGATTCTCTCTCAAACTGGGCCAGGGCTAGGCATCTTTAAAGCCCCTTTCCATGGAAAGTTCCACTCTGGACACTGCCTCCTGCTTTTGGGGCTCTATCTAGGCTGAATGCAGTATTGTCTGGGTTTTGGGTCAGTGACAGGAGGGGTAGCCTGGCCACAGAGGGAGGCCCCTGCTACATGGCACATGGGCAGCATTCCCTCCAAGAAGCAGGTGCTTCCTACCCAGACTTCACATTTGATAGCAGGATGAATATCTTGGATTAGTTTCCCAAACCCTGTCATCGGATGAGCCCAGTGTGGATTTTTAAAACTCAGGATGTTCAAGATCATCCTACAGGGGCCCATAAATCCTTTTCACACACACACACATGTTGCACAAAGATGGGCTTCACTGTGCCATGGAGCTTGCTTTCAGAGGTAAACATGGAGGAAGACCTGGCTCCCCTGGTCTGGAGAAGAATCTCGAAAAAAAGAAAGAAACAAAATTCAGCAAAGCTTCAAAAATACAGTTTGGTGGGAATGGAGCCATAGCTCAGCGGTTCCAGTGCTTGCCTGGCATGCGCGAGGACACAAGTTCGAACCCCAGCACCACATACGCAGTAAAGTGTTGGAGCAACGAAAGCCACATGAAAAACTAAATAAAACTGA
Organism: Aplodontia rufa; assembly: GCA_004027875.1. Lineage (NCBI taxonomy): Eukaryota > Metazoa > Chordata > Mammalia > Rodentia > Aplodontiidae > Aplodontia > Aplodontia rufa. The sequence continues at coordinate 17,090 of PVKS010011251.1, forward strand.
TTCTTTCTCTCTCTCTCGCTCACTATCCCTCTCTTTTAAAAAAATACAGTTTGGCTCACAAAATTGGCAATAGCTTCCCACACACAGAAGCCATTGGACGTTCCTCGTCCAGCCAACACCACCCTGTTACTGCTCCTTGTGTCACTCAAACACAGAACTCCCTGCAACAGATGTCTCAGGTAGCTTCCCCAACAACGAGCTGTAGGAAGTCCAGATCATGAGAGCCACAGGAGGAGACGTGTCCTCCTTCCTCAGGTCCATTCCAACCCATACTCCCAGGCCAGGAGGCCAGTCTGGCCCAACAACCACCAGATTTCACTTGTCTCTTCTGTTACAACTCTTACATTATAACAATCACTGCCATCAATAGAACTGAGGGACTTGAGGAGACCAATAACACCCAAAGGATCTGACCTCCAAAGAAAGCTCATAGAGGCCCCTATGCATGAGCAAATTGCAAGCCACTCAACACCCCCCAGAACTGCCCCTCAGTAAGACCTGTGGGCTCAGAACCTGAGGGGCAATGTTCTTATGAATGGTAAATAAAGAGGCTTCTCATTAATCTGTACTTTCAACTCCTCCTTGATGCTCTCTTCCTGACAAGAGATGCCCCCGTGCCAGCCTCTCTCAGCCTCCTGCTCAGTTCACTCAAGCCCTTTTGGAATAAAACCTTCACTAGAATCCAAGAAAAGGCCAGCAGTGTTGGAAACACAGAATCCTCAAACTGAGGTGGCAAATGAAGTTCATTTTAAGTGGCCTTTAACTTCTAATACATCTCAAAAGACCCTCTCCCCAGGACCTCTAGGTACTTAGCACAAGGCTCACCCTCCCAGGAACAGAAGCTCCTGACCCTCTATAGGATCTATAACCAAGGAAGAAGAAAGTGGACCCAAGGTTGGAGCCAGACAGAGTCAAGTTCAAAACCCACCTCTATCACTATGCACCTCTGTGACTTGAACCAGTCATTTATAACCCTAACTCTCAAATTCTTCATCCACATAGGGAAACTGATATCCCTTCCTTCCAGGGACACTGGAAATCACCATGTGGCACACCTCCCTTATAACTCCCTTCCCTCAGAACTACCTATTAGGAAAGATCCAAAATTCGCCCTATCACTACCTAGCCTTTACATTCCCCAGAGACCTTTCTTATGAATCCTTTTGTTCACCAGCATTTCCAAGGGCTCGTCTATAGAATAGTGAATTCCCTCTTCCTCTGTGAGCCCAATGCTAGGTGGACGTGACATGGAAAACACTCCATTTCAGTCTAATCAGGTGAGGCCTGCGTGGTGCTGGCAATAAGCCCATGGGCCAGTAGGTGAGGAGTAGGCAACAAATAGGGAGCCTTCCAGGTAGAGGGGTGGCTGCCGAAGCACCCAAGTGCTGGGAACCAGAAGGCAGGAAGCAGAGCGGGGCCACATTCCCGGTTTCTTTTGTGGGCTGAGACAGTTACTTCTGGGCTACAGTCGAGGTGGTTTCAATTATCTTTCAGAATTTATAATCCACATTGTTGCTGCTGCTACACATGAGCAAATTACCTTCTGTCTGCAAACACATTTCCACATAATTCTCACCCAGCCAGGCAAAGCAGTCACCATTACCCCTTCCTACGCATGAGGGAATGGGACTCCAGGAGTAAACAAAAGTTTCCCTCTCATGGGGGTCTGAGTCCAGAAGGATCACCAGACTCAGACTCTTTCACTCCTCCATCCAACACCTCCCCTTCAGATGAGAGCCCCTCATTCCTACCCAGGGAGGCACAGTACCTCCAGTGTACCAGAACTCACTGCGTTCTCCAGGAGGATGCAGAAACAGCTTCTACCTCTGCCTCTCTGGGCCACTCTTCTGCATCTTTCTCTTTGGGTGTTCTGGCTACCAAACCATGAAGCAAAAATTGAAAGTCAAAAAGTTTAAGGAAATGATCAGCTAGACTCACTTTAAGGGAATCAATCCAAACAAGCAAGCTGCCACCATAAAGGGGAGAGCTAAACAAGTTTACTCTTCCTTCAATTCAGCAGGGTATCCCCAAGCCCTGAAGGAATCTCAGTGGCAAATGGCAGTCCTACACCATCCCTGACTCCTCCTCAGGGTCGTCTCAGCCTCCCTGATGTGCTCAAGACCTGCCGAACCAAGAAGCAGGACAGGAAGATTCCTGGAGTTCAGTCACCAACTCCTCACTTGTGTTTTGGCATCTTGGCAGGACCTGAGCTCACTGCTTCCCCGAAGTGGATTCTTTTGGTTAACAAAAGGCAGACAGTGTGCATCAATTACAAATATGTTAGATTAACTAATGCAAACCTGACCTGCACACATTTCTCAAAGCAAACCTCTGCCTACATTAGGCATAAAGGAAAGATGTGGGGAGGGGGTTGTGAATAAGAGGGATATCAAGGCAGCTGGAGGGAGGGCATGGGGGGGGGTTATCAACCCAGTGGGGTTGATAATCTTTGACTTCCATGAGAAGCCAGCTAACATGGGGTAGAGTAGGGGAAACATGGAGTTGGGGGGAATCCAAAGCAGGGAAATCATGAACTGGAATCAGCCTTGGCTTGCTCTGTCATTACGCATGTGATCATGATTCCCTCCTATATGTATGACTATGTTGAATGAATAAGAAAGAAAAAAAAGGGAAAGATGTGGACTTAACCCAATAAACACACATGGCAACAAGATCAAATAAAAGTAGTTGCTATACATCTTAATCAAAAATTGCTCCTTAGAAGTCTAGTAGAGCAGAGGAAAGAGAAGGGGAGAGGAGAGGAAGGATGCGAGATAAAATGGGGGGTCATGAACTGAAATGATTACCATGCATGTATCAGTTTGTCAGGATGAATTCAACAACTATGTATAACCATAAAACTGTAATAAAAAAAATCAAAGGAAGATTAGTAGAGGAAAGAGACCGAGGGGTAGGAGGCAGTGAAGGAGGAGGGATATGCTGGGGATTGATACTGGCCAAATTATATTGTTATATTTTGTTTATGTATGAATATGTAATAATAAATCCCATCAATATGTGCAACTGCAATGCACCAATAAAAAATGTGGAAAAAAAAGAACTCATCAACAGAAAAAAAATTTGCTCCTTAGGGATGGGACAAAAATTGAAAGGCACACAGAACTGGTAAGCAAACAAGTTTGCTTTCTCTGGCTGTAATGCAGAAGCAGTGGCTCCCTCACACAGCCCTAGCTCAGGTAACTCCAGGATCATCTCAAAAATCTGACAATACCATTCAGGGGCAGCCATCGGGGGATCTGGTGGTTCCCAGGCCCAGGGAGGGTTGTGTGTTCCCCCTGATGCCTCACCTCCATGGTCAGTGTTATCTAACTCCTGAGATAGCTGATGTGCTCATTGGCACAGAATTTCTGTGCAGACTTGTTTTGGGGTCTGCAGCCCCTCTACCATTGTGTAATATAGAGGGGGACTCTTGATTCACTCTACCTTAAATCTAAGAACTATGGAAAATTTGGCAATGCTCACTTGAACATATTGTGTTCAAATTAAGTATGTCACTTTTCCAAAGAGCAGACCTAGAGCTGATTAGAAAGGTCTCTATCCTTAATACCCATCGGTAAAGCTTTCCTTCCCAAATCCTCAGCTGTTGCCAGAGAGCTGGGTAATCCACACTTCAGAGACAAAACCTGCAACAGTCTCGTTTGACTTGCTTTTCATCCATGTGCTGGGCATGGGAGACAGAGAGAAGTCAATTCTCTGTTTACTCCTTTCCTCACTGTCCCAGGAATGGAACTCTTGATGGGGAACCAAAGGACTGGAGCAGGTACAAGGTGCCTGAGAATGCTCCACGCTGGTAAAAATCCAGTGCCAGCTGTCAGCCAGTCTCTGCCCAACAGTTCAGCAGCCAAGGGCAGAAGCTGGGGTTGTACAAGCACTAGGGAGAACCATTAGTCACTGAGTTAAATGAGGAGGGGGTTCTATTTCCTGTGACATGGGTGACATGGGTACCCATTCCAACATATCAGGGTGTATAGTGACCAGCTCTCACTCTCCATATCTCCCTACCTTGGCAGATAAGGGAACTCTGGGGAGAGCATGACTCAGTTGTCAGGAGCACAAGGTTCAGAGGCTGCACAGATCTGTCTACAATGGCACCACCATTTCTTTTTTTATTTTTTTGACAGAGAGAATCAATTTTTATTGAGTTTTTCACATGGCTTTCGTGGCTCTGACCCTTAGTTGTGTACGTGGATGCTGGGGTTTGAACCTGTATACTCACGCATGCCAGGCAAGCACCATAACCCACGAGCCACTGCTCCAGCCCCCAGTACCACCATTTCTACCCACGGGTTCCAAAGCAAGTTCCTGGTGGTGTAGAGCTTCAGTTGCAGTAAGGATCACACATCCTTTCCAAGGCTTATAAATGGTTTGTGATAATGTATGAAGGATGTAAAGCAGCTGACCACAAGACAGATGCTCAATAAAGAGAGAAAAGTAGTTCCACCCTAAAGGAAACCCACAGCACATTCAAGTCACCAAATATCAGCCCATTTGGGTTTAGCCCCATTTCAACTTCTGTAAACACAGCAGGCAGGAACTCTTCAATCAGTGCTCAGTAGCAGAAAGGTGGCTTCCATCACCCAAATTGTCTCAAAGTTGTCTTGTAACAGCCTGACCTACTTGCTGTCAATTATTGTTTTTTTAGCTTGAGGACTCCCTAGTAATCAAAACACCAGGACTGGTGTGGGATCATCAGTCCAGTCCAGCTCCAGTCTGAGCAACAAGCACCAAGGGAGGGGTCTCCATTGTTTCTTTTGCCAATGCTGAGTGCCCACTAGGCTGGGTCCCTGACAATCCTCCCAGTCAAGAGTGCACAGGGAGAGAGGCAAATGAACACTGCTGTTCAGAGCCTTCCAGAGCCCCTTACCCCAACTAGCTGTGAGGCCTCATTAGGCCTCAGTTTCCTTGCATGTAAAAAGAGAGGGCTAAATAAAGAGACCTCTGGATTTCTTCTAGTGCCAACACTTAAGGATTCCACTGCCGTCTTCTCAGTGGCCAGTTATTTCATATTTCACATGTCTTCTCCCAATGTAGAACACTAAAGTTAATTATAGATGCAGGCTGTTTATGATTCTGACAGAACACTGCAGTAGAAAGGAGGAGCCCCAGAAAAGCAACTATGTTGTATTCTTGGATAAAAACAGAAGTGGGGAGTCTGTCTAGTATTCTGAATTCCCCAATCCATGCTATTCTGCCTAACAACACTGAAAATCTCTCTTTTGGTGCCCTCTCATCCCACTCCCATACTCTTATTCCTTGACTCCATCATGTCATTTTCTGCCCATTCCCCATATTCCCCAGCTGACCAATGGCTCCCAGGGGCCCACACATTAATCCCTTCCCCAGGGCAGGCCCTGTCAGCATTCCACATCCCCAATTTATCCTCCCCCATCATCTTAAGCTGATGGAGAGATCAGCATCTGTAACAGTTTAGTGTTGGTGCTCCCAAGGGTACCAAATTCCAGAGGAAATGCAAGTAGAGAAGAGCTGCAAAAGTGGGAAATTCCAAAAGGAAGGGGTGGTGAGGACCTTTCTGAGAAAAGGTGAGGGCAGGAAGGAGTACCCTAGTTCCCTGAAACCCCACTAGAGGCAGCTAAGTAGCTCTTCCTTCCAGTTCTGGGCCAGGAGGATGTAGATGAGGGAGGAGTGGTGGTGATTTCCCCAGGAAAAGCCTCAGGAACCTCAGCAGCATCAGAGGGGGAGAAAGACCCTGTGTGCAGCTGCAGATGCCACTTCCACACCATCTTCCACACTGCATCTGTCAGCATTTCATCTTCACTGGCCCTTCGACGGCCACAGAATCCCTGCCTGGTATCATCTTTGAAGAAGCAATGGAGATGGCATGACAGCCTGGAGTGAAGCTACCTCTCTCAGAAGTGAGCAAACTCTGCAGTGAGTTAATCAGCCCAGGACGTGTACACCTCTCTCCAAAACGCACTGGTGAAATCTGGACCACAGTTTCTAGTTTGCCACTTAACACCACATGGGTGATTTTCTAGATGACAAATGTATTTGCCTTAAAATTAATGGCCAAAGCAGTCCCTAGGACCTCTACACTGTCGTTCATGCACCACCCCCAGGAAGACAACAAGCACAGGCCCACCAACTTTGGGATAAGGAAACCAAAAGCCTAAAATCTTTATTTTCTTCTGGATGCTAAACGCTCATACCTAGGGTAGGAATATTTTTTTAATTAAAAAACACTGAAATAAATAACACTTATTTCTATGCTGGCAAAACTTAAAAAATAGATTCATAAGCCTCGAGTGTTGCCTTCTACAAGGTTAGAAGGCAACATGGTCTGTGTTCTCAACAGCTGACAGTGCTTTTTTCTACTTTAGAGAATAATGTGGTGGCATTTTTCTTATTACAAATTTAAAAAGAAAACAAATGGAAATGTTCGAAAAATATACATTTTCTCAGAGAAAAGGAAAAGTAATATATTATAATAGTACAGCATCTAACTAGCAAGCAAATATTTAATTTCTTCAAGCCTCAATTCATTTCATAAACTGGGGATAGTATCTTATCCAAAAGATGGTTGCATAGATTTGATGTGATAAGTTACAAAGAAAAAAACCTGATATGCGTCAAGAATATAGTGAGCACAAAACAAAAAATAGCTCCATGGGGCTGGAGTAGTGGCTCAGAGGTTTGAGAGCTTGCCTGTCATGCACGAGGACTTGGTTTTGACCCCAGAACTACATATACAACTAAGTGGAGGAGAAACAAAGGCCAGATGAAAAAATAAATTTGCTTTCTCTCTTTCATTCTCTCCCTCTCTCTTTAATTAATACTAATAAAAAAGTAATCCCATACTCAAGTTTGGGATGGAACCATTTCTGGTAAGATTTCCTAATTTCCTATGGTATACTATTTATCAGCAAATACTCCCACACACACACACACAATTCTGGGGAGTTCATGTTCATACGCTTTATTAGGGGATTGGCCACTCACTTGTTTTGACCAATAGGATGTTTCAGGTGAGCTGTTCCAAGAAAGGTAAAATGCAGCCAACCTGGTCCCAACCATCACACAGAGCCAAGTCGATCATGCTCCAGCCAAATCTCCCAAGTGAGAGATCACAAGACATGCTGATTGTTGCACTAACTTTTGGGATGGATTGCTATGCAGAACTACTGTGGCACTGGGGCTGGAGTGGTGGCTGGGTTGTTATGGTGCTTGCCCGGCATGCACGAGTACACGAGTTCAAACCCCAGCACCACGTATACAAAGAAGTCTCGGAGCAACAAAGGCTGTATGAAAAACTAAATAGAAATTGTTTCTCTCTTTCTCTTTCTCTAGCTGTCCCTCTCTCTTTAAAAAAAGAAGAAGAAGAAGAAAAAAGATATACTGACAGGGTACCCAAATTGCAGTAATTACTTAGCAGGCCTTCCTCACTGGCAAAAATATGTTGTGAACCAAAAGTCTTTGTTCACTGGATACATTTATTCTAGTTGAGCAGAAAGCACTGAATGCTGTGTTAAAAGAAGAAATGCCACAAAGGCTTAGCAACACATAATCTAGGGCAATCATAGATATGGGGGGGGTGGTAGATGAGGGAGGGGAGAGGGAGGGAGAACAGGGAGGGATCTTGGGAGATAATCAACAATGTAGCATACTCTTTACCCCCCTCAGAATTCAAATAATACTTATGCAAACATTTAATTCTGGAAAATTCAAAACCTAAGCATCTATTTCTTTTGTAGGGATGAAATATAGAAGAATTAAGAGACTGGGGTGCAGGTGATGTGGATGGGTAATTCTGATTTAAGAGCATATGCATATCATATTGTTACTTTATATGCATTTATGATTGTACAGTAACTCAACTCCTTAATAAAAAATTTTTTTTAAAAAAGGGCTGGAGCAGTGGCTCAGCGGTTACCGCGCTTACCTGACAGGCACAAGTGAGTTCAAATCCCAGCACCCTGTATACAGTAAGATCTCAGAGCAATGAAAGTCACATGAAAAACTAAATAAAATTGATTCTTTCTTTCTCCCTCTCTCTCTTTTTCACTGTCCCCCATCTTTAAAAAAATTTTTTTAAAAAAGGAAATGCGACTCTTCCCTCAGAGGTGTCATGCTGTTGCAAAGTGACATGTCCTCCCTGATGCTCCTTGTCACACCTGCCATGGGAACCAATCTGCTCCCATATGTGTGCCAGAGCATCCAAAGCAGTAGGCCCTGTCAATAAAGGATCTACCTGGGTCTCATGAAAACACTCTCATGAATGAGTGCAAAGAAAATAGTCTGGGTGAATTACTGAAATGGCTTTAGACAAAAGAATTGCCCCTGTGATTCATTTTCACGAGCAAAGAGTCTAAGTTACTTGGCCTCTGCTTGTCTATTTTCTTTCTTTATTTTTCTTTTCTTTTTTTTTAAGAGAGAGTGACAGTGAGAGAGAGAAAGAGGGAATCAATTTTATTTAGTTTTTCATGTGGCTTTCATTGCTCTGACACTTCATTGTATATGTGGTGCTGGGGTTCAAACCCGTGTCCTCACACATGCCAGGCAAGCATGGTAACTACCGACCCACTGCTCCAGCTCTGTTTCTCCACTTTTAAGATGTGAGACTATCAGGCAGAAAAATGTAATTTTCCAAATAATTATTTCCCAAAAGCTCCACATCCATCCACACACTTGGGTTCAATGATCCTGTTGTCACACAATACATCAGGGGCTCCTCATGAGTGGGAAGTGCCCTGGGTGGCAGAGATGGAATCCTACCCAAGCATCCCCTTTTTAATTCAGGGTTAATTCTGAGCTCCACTACAAAGGAACACAGGGTAATAAATAACAATAGTATACACTATAGGTCTCAGGGAGGCACTAAATCAACGCCTGTAACTTGGTATTCCAGGGATTGCTCAGAGAGGCAGGCAGCTGCTAAAAACTCTAACAGAAGTAGAACTCTCCATAAAAGATACTAAATCTTAGGAAATTACACAGTAATTGAGAACATGAAAATGATTTCCATAACCAAGTTTTGAGTAAAAAAGAACTTTAAATAAAATGACACTAGGAAAATAATCAATTCAAAATCCAATCAAGTCATTATCTGCAAACCTCTGTAATCCCAATTCCAGAGTCATTTAGGTTCCTGACCACATGAGGGCCACACCAAATGTGAAAAATCCAAAATGGCAAAACAGCCTGGCAACGAGTGTGGCTAAACTTCTGGGAATTATTTCTAAGGGTACAATGAAGACACACTAAAGGCCCAACTCACCAATCCCGTGTCCCCTACTCCAGTTCTATGATTCTAACATCTGAGGCACAGCCAGTGGGCAAGTGGCTTTAGGTCCATTCCCAGAACCTGGCACATGCTTGGCATTTAAAGGATGTTCAAGGAAGTCTGTTAGATTTTCTTCCACTTGTTGACCACTCTTTTCAGAAAGAAAACAAACTGTTCCCCCAAAACAACACTTGGTCATCTCTATTCTCTTCACCACATTTTTTTTCTCCTGTGGATTTAGATTATTCCATCTTGCTTAACTGTGTTATTTCTATAAGGTGCCTTAAATTCTTTCAGGAACAAGGTAGTAGATATGCAAATGAAACAAAATTGATTTCTATAGATGCAAAACCATAGAGGAAGCTGAAATATCAACAATGCTACAATAACTGAGGTTTTTTTTCCCAAAAAACAATTTTACACCTGACTTAAAATATTTGCCTGGAATTAGTTCAGATCTGTCCAGTATTTTTTTTTTTTCTTTTATATCAGGGATTGAAGCTAGGGACACTTAACCACTGAACCATATCCCCCAACCCTTTTTTATTTTTTATTTTGAGAAGGGTCTCACTAAGTTGCTGAGGGCCTTGCTAAGTTGCTGAGACTGGCTTTTAACTTCAGCCTCAGCCTCTTGAGCTGCTGAGATTACAGGTGTGCACCATCATGCCCAGCTCAGTAATCTTGTCATTTTGTTTCACAATATACATGAAACACAAGTTTCCCCTGATACTGCACCAATTATACAAGCAAGAAAATAAAGAACCAAGTGAATGAGGCTCAGTGTATATATCTTGGACAAAGGCTCAGGCCTCGCCAGTCCTGGAGGACATTTACAGACTTCACACAGGCCTGGACTGAGAGCCACTCTCAGGCCATTGCCACTGACCTTGTGCATCAAGAGTTGCTACATCTATTTAGGAGCACATTTTGCCATCAATGCTACTCATATGTCACAGACCTAACCCCATATCCAAATTGGCAACAAGTCTGGCACCAATGTAGCGAAAATTCTGGGAATTATTTCTAACTTCCTAACAAAGACACCATCTCTTCACAATCTTTTTCTACAGCAACGGATTTCTCCTTCTAAGATACCAGAGCCTTACCATCTGTAGGAACATTCATACTCACACACATGGTGAGATGGGAGAATATTGGAGTTTTCTCTGGTTTTTAATTGAATGCACCAGCTCCTACAGAATAAGCACTTCAGCCCTGGAGTATGAAGGGCCTCCTAACCCTCACGGGTTCAGCCGAAAAATGCCCTCAACCATCTCTGGGTCTGAATTACTCAGGGAGAGATATCACCTGAAAGAATGAATGGTTGTCAGATTCCTCCCTGACACTGAGCCATGAAATCCTCCCCAGGTAGAAAACATTGGGCCCTAACACTAGGATCAAGCGGGTGTGCTTTGTCTTCCACACCAAGCTCCAAGCGATGTGGGCTATAAATCCATTCCATAGCAGCAGCCAAATAATGTTGGATTATAATGAGTTTTCCTCTCCATAAACCTACAGTAGACTTAAAAAATCAACCAACCTTGAAGGGAAAAGGCTAGATCCTATTACCAGTTTCCCCTGAACCCTTCAGATCCCTCTGACTAGCGCCTCGCCCCATAAACTATCATTATCCAGGGGAAGCAGGTATGTTGCTGTGTGGAAATGAGGAGGGGGGCAGCTAAAGCAAGATGAAGAATGGACCTTTTAAAAATGACTGAGCTAATTAAGTGCCCAGACAACCTTGGCTGATCTTGAAGTTGAAAGTGGCAACTATACCACTGGAAGCAGAAGCAAATGGGTAAAAGGAGGGCAGGGTGATTTCAGCACTTATCAACTGAGGTACACATTTAATGCCAAGGTTTCTAGTCACTTTGGTCATTTGAAACAATCTAGAACCCAACGATAAACAAATGAGTCTCGAAATCAGTGAGAAAACCCGCCTTCCCATGTCTGTCTAGCTGAATGGAAGGTCAGAGATAGTCAGCTTTTTCACTGCTGTGACTAAAAGACCTGACAAGAACAATTTTAGGGGCTGGAGTGGTGGCTCAGCAGTTATGGCACTTGCCTTGCATGCGTGAGTACGCGAGTTCGAACCTCAGCACCACGTACACAATGAAGTGTCCGAGCAACAAAAGTCTGTGAAAAACTAAATAAAATTGATTCTCTCTCTCACACTGTCCTTATCTCTCTCTAAAAAAACAAACAAACAAACAAAAAAAAACCCCACCATATCACTCCAAAAATAAAACTCCATGCCCATTAGACAATTCTTCTCCATTCTTTCTTCCCCTCAGCTCCTGGCAACCACCAATATGCTTTCTGTTTATACTTCATATAAATGGAATCTCATGGTATGAGACCTGTAACTGACTTTTCTTCTGAAATACTATTCTGGAGATTCATAAAGTCGTAACATGTATCAGTACTTCACTTCTTTTTATGGCTGAAAAAAAAAGGCCAATGTATACATATGCCACATTTTGTTTATCCGTGTACCCATTAACGGACACCTGGGTTGCTCCCACTTTTTGGCTATGATGAACATCACATACAAGTATTTGTTTAACCACGTGTTTTTATCGGTTTCATTCTTGTGCTGCTGTGGATCAAACTCAGGGCTTTATACGTGGTAGGCAAGTGCTGTAACACTGAGCTACACCCCTAGTCTGACCACCTGTTTTCAGGGATTATACCTAGGAGGAAAACTGCTAGAACTCGCTTCTGATATTCAAAACATCCAATGCTGTAATATATTTAGGGTCAATAAACTTGAAGTTCCAAATCTGCACAGTGTTCCCAGGGATGGTTAGCTTTTAAATTTTTAATAGATTACATCCTAGAAGATTTTGAGAACTACAAATTGTCTTCAGAACATTACCACAAGCAATTTTCCTTAACATGACAGCAAAGAAAATAATAATAGCAATAATGATAATAATAATAGCATAGAGGGTAATAGTTGCTGACACTATAAGCCCAGCACCATGCTGAGAATTATATGTGCCAGCACTATTATTATTCTCATTTTCTACAAAGTCGCAAAGCATATGAGCCCCAAGCCCAGCCTTTCCATTCCAGGGTCCAGATTCTTTACTAGGCTGCTTTATTTCATGCCAAGCAACCCATTTGTTAGCAACTAGAATTTATCTTAAGGCTGGTCTCAAACAAGGTATCTAGATTTCACTCACAACCTACACAGCCTTGTGAAAGGTTGATCGATGACTGTGATATTCCACCCTGCAACCTTAAACATTTTATGTGTTCAGCAGTAGCATGCACTACAGAAGCCATAAGCTCCAGCAGTGTAGCGATCTGCATTTGTCCCACCACAAAATCCCCAGTCCTAGCACAATGCCTGGCATCTTGCATGTAGTGGCTAAAGTTTGCTCACTGCTGGATGTCTGTGCTGATCTGTTCCTGTACTGCAAACCCTGCAGGCTCTCAGTGCTACCTTTCCTCACTCAGCTATGTCCAGTCTCTTATTGCTCTTCTCAGTCAACACAGATCCACACATCCCCTTTTTGACCTCTCCTTCTCATCCATGGTTCACGGCTTTCGTCTGTGTTGCCCAGGATGCCAGGGTTACATTCCTCCCACACAGGCCCAGGAAAGATTCTGCCTCCAGGGGTCTATGCCCCTGCCCCTGAAGCTGCAGGGCCATATGGGCTTCCCCAGCCTGGCAGCTGACATGGAATAAAGGTAAGCATGCCCAATTCTCAGAACATGCCTAGGAGCTTGCTAGTTAGTGGGCATTGCTTGCATTTCTCATTTGTAGATTTAAAAATCTGTCCAAAATCATCCAGATGGTCATCAAAAACTAGTATTTCTTCAACCCTAAATTCTCTGTAAGCAACTTCTACTTGAATATTGTTTTTCTCCCACTGGTGAAATCAGAACCTATTTTATTAAAGGCAACCATTTCTTTTCCTCTTTTGGTAGCTGAATGCCCGCGGGGGGCAGGGGATGGACCTTTTGTGACCCTTGTAACTGAGACTGCTAGGAAGTGGTCTTGGCATGATGCCAATACTGCAAACCGAAGATGAGGAAGCCCTGGTTTAGGTGACGCTAAAAAGTACTTGCTGATGGAAACAAGCAATCTGAAAACCTACAAATACAAAGTTACTGTCATGCCATGAACTGTGTACTGGAAGCTGTTTCCCTGAGAATGCTCACGCCCCAGTGAGCTCTCCATTGCACTGAGATTCTGGAGCACCACACAGTAGGGTGTCGGCACAGCCCTGAGCCTGGCACAGACCACACAGAATTTGGCCTCAGTCATCTCCATGACAACCGAAGCCTGGCTGTGGAGGAGAATGGTCAGGGAGTGGATTTGTGCTGGAAAGACGGGTGCATTTTACTTATAGCAGGATTTCCAAGGAAACAAAACCCCCCTGGGCCCAAGTAGACATCATCTTTAAAAGTAAAACAAACAGGGCTGGCGGGGGGGGGGGGTCTAGCTACTGGTGATAGAGCCCTTGCCCAGTATATATAAGGCCCTTAGTTCAATCCCCAGCACTGTGAAAGAAAAGAAAAAAGAAGACAAACCAACTACTCAGTGCCTATGGTATGCAGCACAAACTGACAGGGAAGCAGCACCAAGCTCCTTAGGTACACCCCAAACAGAGCACGGGTATGAGGGCTTACAACCATTCACCCCTGGGCTGCTCTTCTGGGCCTTATTCCTCAGAAGCTCTTGCAGTTCAGAGGCAACCTTCCTCACAGGACATAAGGCCACTGGCTCCAAGAAGCTGTATTTAATTCAGCAATTACTAGATATTTTGCCTAGAAAAGCAAGCAGCTGCTTAACAGAAAAAAGACTGCCAGACTATCTACTCAAAGGGCTGGGGGGGAGGTTGGGTTTTGAATGAGGGGTAAGTCTGGGTTCCCAGACCAAGGAGGAAAGTCTGGATACAGGAGATCTGACATTACAGAACAGTACACCTACCCCAAGAGATGACATACCCACACTCTATGTACCCAAGGGCCTCGCAAATTGAAAATTATCAACCAAAGAATACAGGGCTAAATGCTTATGGCTGGTGATTTAGAATTTAGTTCCTCCTTTGGTTGATTCTAGCCATTGCCAATAATCAAGTTACAGGACAATTTAGAATTACACAACACCTTTAAGTGTCACTTAATCTTCAGGTTTTAATATTAACACCACAGATTCCAATGAAGTCACACACAACTTGTGCAAACCAGACATGAATTGATAGCTGGGAGAGATTTTGGTACTGAAGACAGTGTAGTTCCCCTCTGTGTCTCTGGATGCCAGTACTTCCAGAGGATCCTAGGAGCCCAGAGGGGTCCCACTCCCTGTCTTCCAGGGAGTCCTGGCTGGGATGCCGTAGAGCTGTGAGTTTGACTATGAATTTGTGATTGAGTTCAGGGGTGTCCAAAGTGCTCTTGCTCCCAGCTTCAATGTTGGTTGACAGCAAATTCTTAAGTGCATTTAAGGAAACAGCAGTAGGGACTGAATCAATTTTTTAAAACTCTTATCCCTGAAAGCCAAATGCTGTACATTTTTCCTTTGGCTCTTTTCAAATCTTTCTGCACATCCATCCAGGTTCCTCGTGGGAGGGGTTAAGTGTCACAAAGAACAGTATAAAAATCCAGAGATTACTACAAATAACATACCAAGAAAGGCTGGAGGTCCCTTGGTGTTGGGGGAAGACTCTTCTGGAGCAATTCATCCTTGGCTTCCTGTCGCTTTTCCATTCCAAGCCTAAAAAAACCTTGTTCTGTTCATTAGTAAACACTCCAGCAGGAAGGTAAATACCTTCACTTATTCTTTCTTGCTCCCTTTCTCCATGGTCACTGGTTCAGAGAAATTTGAAGGAGAAAATGAAATGAAAATGAAATATGAAGAAGTGTTGTAGTTCCAATCTCTCTTTTTTTTTTTTAAAGAGAGGGAGGTAGTGAGAGAGAAAGAATCAAATTTATGTATTCATTCATTTGGCCTTTGTTTCTCCGACACCTAATTATGTATGTGGTGCTGGAGTTTGACCCAAGTCCTTGTGCTTGAAAGGCAATAACTCCAACCACTGAGCCACCACCATTCTAGTCCCTGTAGCGTGAATCTTAAATGTCCCCCAAAGGCCCATGGGTTAAAGGCATGGTCCCCAGACTGTGGCACTGTTGGGAGGTGGTAGAACCTTTAGGAGGTGAGGCCTGGAGGAAGGAAGTTAGCTTATTGGGGGTGTTCCACTGAAGGTGATGTTGGGACCTTCACCCCTCCCTTTCTGCTTCCCAGCTGCCATGAGGTGAACAGGCCTCTCCTACCATGCCCTCCTGCCATGATGTACTGTGTTGCCATAGGCCCAAAGTGACCATCGACTCTGAAGCCATGAGCCAGAATAAATCCTTCCCCCTTTTCAGCAGTTTACCTCATATATTTTTCCACAGCAACAGAAAGCCAATTAATAGATTTGAGATTGACTCTGAGTTAGATTAGCTGATGCTCCCCACAACGTCAGGTACAAAGTAAACTTTACCACATCATGACAACTAAAAAAAAACTGAATAAAAGTTAAAAAGAAATTGCAATTCAGAGGCAGGACAAAATTATCCATTGACAGCCCAGTTCATATCTGGTCTCCCTTGGCAACCACCAAGGCTGGCTCAGGGGAGGACAGGTGCCAGGACAGGGCTCCTTTTAGATTCCTTCACAACATGATTCAAATCAGCTCTGACACAGTAACCTCTGATGGTTATGGCATTTGATTTTCCCTGGGAGGCCTGCCTGGCACAGCACCCCCAGGTGCTTGGGGAAGGTGAACCTGGGCATAAGGAGAAACAATCCAGGAACAGTCCCCAAAAAGCTCCAGACAGCAGTCAGGAGCATGGCTGGAGACATGAACAAGACTTTGCATCTATATACCTGCTGAGCAGTTACTTTATCCCCATGTTGTCACACTCCTGCCTCCATGGCCTCCTGGGATGTGTTCAGTGTTGCCACAACACAGACACACTGCCCTAGACTTCAGATTTGCCCATCATATCAGTTTCAATCTTCTGCCCATGTCAGTCACATGGCCTAGGGTCTGGGTGAAGCTGTAGAATCAAGAGGAAACCTTCCCTTCTCTATGGCAGACTTGGGGACCCTCAATCTGTCCTCCAGTGGAAATCCATGCCTTGTCCCTTACCACACAGCTTGGTGACTTATGAAGG
Organism: Aplodontia rufa; assembly: GCA_004027875.1. Taxonomy (NCBI): domain Eukaryota; kingdom Metazoa; phylum Chordata; class Mammalia; order Rodentia; family Aplodontiidae; genus Aplodontia; species Aplodontia rufa. The sequence goes on from PVKS010011251.1 coordinate 33,522, forward strand.
GGGGATATTTCCCATGCCTATGAGTGTCCCCTGGTACTCCGAAAGTTGTGGTCCATAATCTGAGGTGACCTGACTCACCTTAAGGAGATCCCTTCAGTTTCTTCAGCCTAATATGCCTTCCTTCCCACAGATGTTCCTCTGAGTGGTCACAGCTGCCCTGATTTGCTGATCTTAAATCCAAACACCTCTGAGAGATCTCCAAGTGGGGCTGAGACTATAGGGAGAAGGGTGGTATGGCCTGGGGTAGGGAAAAGACTCCTCCACCATCTGTGCCCTCTGAGCTAGTGACTCGCTGGGAAAAGATCCACCTGGCTCTGGCATTTGCTTCATTCAGCTCCAGACAGAGCTGGCGGATTAGCAATTTCAATCCGTAATCTATTAAGTATTTCATCATTCTCTTTCCTGGGGCTTCATTAATTTTCTGTACAGCCAGGAATTCTCTACACAGTTGGCTTATTAGTACTAGTGACATTTTGCTTTTCTGCCATGGGACTCTGGGACTTAGACTGATGTAATTAATAAGTGCCTGAGCACATGAGCTTTCTCAAATCTTGGTCCCAGTTCTGAATAGGCATGAGGATTTTGGCAGCAATCTATTAAGTACTATCTAGTGTTTGAAATCAGAAGGAAGTGGGGAGGGGCTCACTTTCTAAAGTATGAAGAGAAGGAAATAGTAATGCTTAGTCACCAGACAAGAAAACTTTGGAATGATGAGGTTGAAAGGGCTACAAGAAGGCAGTGTTTTCTGGAAATAGCAGGGTTTGTTGGAGGCATTGCCTCTGTTCTTAAAGGGAAAGGCAGGGTTATTGGATTCTCACTGCTGTCATCAGTCTTCATTTGGCAACAGTCATTCTCTATCACTGTCAAAAAATTATGAATGAGAACTCAGGAATTTGATTATATCACTGTAGTCTCTCCCAGGATGAAAATTAAAGGGAAACCATTTCCTTTACCAACTGCCCTTCATGGAGGGCAGTCTGTGAGGCACAGGCTTCCATACTCCTCTCATTCAAAATCTCAAATATGACCCTGGTGCCACATACGTATGTGAGGTCAGAGCATTTTGCAGCTGGAAGGAAAAATCCGTGTCTTGGAGGTGGAGGTATCCACAAGCCTCATCAGCATCACAGTTTCAGAAGTCCACAGGAGGCCATCTCCTTTCCTTGGGGCTGGAAGCAAAGCTGTACAGCATGGTGGTAAGTGTGGCTCCAGGGAGCAGAGAGCTCAAGAAAAGTCCACACCTGATACAAAATATACATCCCAAAAGCACGTCCCCGATGACTCACCTCCAGCCACACCCCATCAGCCTATAGTTGCCAGTTAATCCCCATAAGGAGATTAAATCACTAGTTGGGTTAAGGATTTTATAACCTAATCATTTCACCTCAGCCTTCCCAAATTGTCACATGTGAGCTTTAGGTGGACATGTCACATTCAAACCATAACAAATGGAGAGAATACTGACTTTAGCAATCAAGTCTCAAGGTTGTCAACACCATATAAAATCACTTGGGAAGATGCATGTATCCAGTTTGCTCCATTCCCTCTGTCTCCTGTAACATTATCAATATCAATAAAAGTGAATACCAGAGGAGGAAAGCTAAGCCTCCAATCACCTATCTTTCCATCTCCCTGTCCGCTGCCCTGGGCTCCACATGGGATTGGAGGACACGCTAAGAAGACCACCAAACCCACGAGGGCTGGGCACAGGGCTTGACAGCCCTTAGAAGGTGCTATGATTTGTATATGTGACCCCCAAAGGTTCAAAAGCTTATAGCATGGACCCTGGTGTGGCAAGGTTGAGATGGGAGTCAGTGGAAGGTGTTTAGGTCATTGGGGGACTGCCTTCAGAAGGAAATAGAATAGTTGTTAGTTTCAGAGAGAATGAGCTGTTATAAGAGTGAGCATGACCCCAAATCACTTCCTATTTCACGATGTGATCTCTCTCTCTTGCATACACTCTCACCATGATGCCCTCTGTCATGATATGACATAGCCAGGGAGGCCCTCACAGACACTGAACAGGCAGGGACACCAAACTTTGGACTTTCAGCATCTAAAACTATGACATAAATAAACTTATTTTCTTTGCAAGTACCCAACCTCAAGTATTTTATTAATAGTAACAGAAAACAAATTAACACAGTGGGGATACTCAGCTCAGTAGCTCAATTACTGGTAGGCCTGAAAGAAGGGGCACTCCTCATCTCCCATCCCAACACTAGCAACCAGGGGCTGTGCTCCCTGCTCCCCTCTACCCCTATCCCACTGCCTCAGCTGAGCCCCCTCCTCCCTGGGCTTGCTCTTCCTGGGACAGAGGGCAAAAGAGATGATTGTGAGAAAGCCTTGCTGCTGGGCTCCTTGTTATAAAGACAAAGTCATGTCCCTAAGACCTCTCCTGGGACAGAATCAGGGTGGTATGTTCTGTCTAATGCTCCCCATGTGCACGGAGGATGTGCAAGCAAGTGAGAAAGGAAAGAGAGGCCTCCCAGTGGGGCTCCTACATCACAGAATTAGGGCTGGCAGGCTTCCTGGCTCCAGCACTCCCTGCACCCCGACACACCCAGGACTGCTCTGGCCCTCAGGAGCCTGCATTAGGAAGTTACCTTGACAGGTTCTATTGGAGGGTAGTGAAGCCTGTGAAACAGGAGGTACATTAGCCAGACCTTTCACCCGGGTCTTAGGGACATGGTTTTGTCTTTATAACAAGGAGCCCAGCAGCAAGGCTTTCTCACAATCATCTCTTTTGCCCTCTGTTCCTTTCTTCAGCATACTCAGCACATGACAAAGTGCAGTTATCTTTGATCTGTTTGGGTTTTCTTCAGGCTGGTCAAGCTTGTGTTTTAGATACTCCCCTATTGCCTGACCATGACCCTCCTACAAGTCTAACAGGAAACTCTGCCTGGTTCCATTGTTTGCCTTGACATGCACTTCCTATTTGGAAGGACGGGGATTCCTAAAATCTCTTACTGAGTCTGAGCACATACTGGCCAAATAACCCATAGAAAGTGATTCCCACCCAGATCAACCACTTCCCTGTTACTAAGCAACCACTGTCAGAGGCTGGAGGAATCAGGGTGCTTTAATTGATAATATATTTCAACAGTGATCAATGCTTTATTCATATCTGTCAGCAGGTATTATTACTGACTTCTTAAATCTTATAAAGATGTTGTAAGTTTGCAAATTAAACACTGCTGCTTATACACAATTGTAAATAATCCAACTCATAGATAATATCCTTTACTGCTTGGGGATATAAATCAGCCCGTCCTTAGTAGGGAGGCTATCTGCAGCTTTGGTCTGTAGCTTTGTATACCTGGAGGGTGACTAGATAATGTGAGACTAATCTCCCTTGCCCCGCTGGCTCTCACACAAATGCACATGGACATGCTGATGCCTCTCTCTCTTGTTATGCTGTGAATGAAGCAAAAGTAGGCTCATGTTGTCACTGCTCGTTGGCCAATAGGCGAAGCTTCTGAATCTGTTTCTGAATGCTGCCTTGGTAGTGTAGAGGACTCGCTCCTGTGCCGAGTGCTGCTCTTCACAACAGCACAGGGGCTCTGCTGGTGTCACCAGTGGTGTAAGCAGTTCACTCTATTTGTGGTAACAGTGAAAGCAGGAGCCAGTGGGTCCAAATTAAGAACATCAAGAGGAAGCTTTCCCAAATGTAGGGGATCCTGACACATCCCCTAGAAGTCTTGTGCTAGAATATGCTCTGGTGTGGGACAGCCTCTCATCAGATACACTGAATGGATCCCTGTGACACAGAGGCATACAGGGATGCACAACACACATGCACAGCAGGTACGCATAATATGTAACATATGCAGCACTCCACACTTGCAATACATCACATGCACACATGCTGCATACATAAGACACGTGCGCACACACAACACCCATACATGTGTACACATACATGTTGGCACATGTGCATATGTTGTGCGCAACACATAAGCATACGTGTATACATGCCACACTCATACAACACCCACAACACACACAAGTACACACATGCATACACACCACACTCATACAACATCCACAACAACACACAAGTACAAACATGCACACACATGCAAGCAAATTTCTGTGTTCCTAAGGGTTTCTCCAGGGCCAGTGGGCGACACTGACTTATCTTCAATCTCTGAAACTTCAGACTGAGCAGCTGGAGGGCACTCAGTGGTGTCCATCTCTGTAGCCCACTGGGGACTTCTCATTATTCCTCACCACTCTGGTGACCCCACATGCTAAAAACTTTTAGTTGTCAATCTCTCTTATGAAATGGTTTTTTAAATTTTATTACTAAAAAATTTGTAACTGCTCATTAGAGCTTCCAGCTCCAATCAGATAACTTGTGACTATGAATTCAACCCAGAGCAAAGTCACATTCTTTGCAAAAGTTGGCAGGACCAGACCAGAGAGGACACATGGACATAGAGGGACACACAGGCGCACACACACACACACCATGACACCTGGAGAGAAGGGAGAGGAGAGGTAGCATTGCCTCTAAGGAGAGCCGGATTTTTCAGAGGCTTCCCAGGGCCTGCAGCTGCACCATGTTTTGCAGACAAAGCACCCAGAGGACTAGGCAATTTCCAGCTGCCCCTGTGTGGGGTGATTCCTACCACTACAAGGGGTGTCTCCCAAGACACTCTGTGAACATCTGGCTTATTTTTCAGAATGAGTGTTGTTTATTTCCACCGTCTGAAACTTGGAGGATTTTAATTATGTGAGGAGCAAGGATAACAGGAAGGGTCAAGCTTTCTTCCGTTACACAAGACTGGGTTTTCCACACTTCCCTTTTCCATCAGTTGTTTTTCCACACCCTGCAAACTGCCATCTGCAGCTGCCTTGGCAAATTCCTACTTTGGCTCTTAATTCTGACAGGTAGCTGTTCTCCACGAATCCTCATAGCTTTCTTAAATATTCCTTCTCAATAACAAGAAAGGAAAATCACCCTGTTTCCCAAAGCCCCCAGAAGCAGAGTCTCTGCAGCCTGGTCACACTGCAGGTGCAGACCACCGAACCCCTGTGTCCAGCAGACTTGGCTCCAATGCCTCAGGCTATACAGCATCTCAAATGCAAAGGAAAGCACATGCCATCTAGACAGGGTGCAGCCCTCTGTCCAAAGTCCAGACCACCTTCTGTGGGCAAGGCACTGGAGGGGCTGGCTGATGAGTGACATCCTTAGGGGAAGCTGGGGAGGAATATGGACAGGAGCCAGGCTGGCCTGTGCCTCTGTCCCACAGCAACCCTGGGCAGAAGCCTTCCGTGGTAGCCCATCTGACATTCAAGACCCATAATCTGGAGACAGCAGTGTGTCAGGGCTTTTGGGGTTCTGTCTATAACAGGGATGCAACATATTTCTCTCCAGCTTTCAGAGCACAGCCACCTGCTGAGGGAGTTGTGGGTGGCATTGGTGGTCTAGATCCATCCATCTATCCTCATTTGGGAGCAGCTGATCAGTTTCTCATCTGGTGTCAGACCTGATGTGCCTAGTGACCAGGGGCCTGAGGGAGCACATAGGACAGATCACTAACAACACACTCCTCTCGTGCTGTGATCTGTTCATGCAGTTTTCTGAGTGTTGGTATTGTAAGCATTGCTCCATCTTGTTGGAGGCCAGTAGATAATCCTTGTCTGAAGAAGAAGAAGAGAAAATACCCAGGAGAGAAATTGTCTGCCCAAGACTCCAATGCAATGGGTTTGGGGTCCCTGAACAGAGCCAGGAAGATTGTGTTTTTCTCTTGAGAGTATTGGAGAATAAGAAATAATGGGCCTGGGGATGTAATTCAATGACAGAGCACTTGGTTAGCATGCACAAGGTCCTGCATTCAATCCCCAGCACCACAAGCAAAATGAAAACACACAGAACTCCAAGGTGTAAGAATTCTCTCCCTCTTTTAAGCTTTCTCTGTCTAGCCAAACTAATTTGTGGTGATCTCCCCAGCTATTGACTACTGCAGACTTTATAGTCTGGATAATTCAATTGCTAATAAAAATCATGATTTTGGGGCTGGAGTGGTGGCTTGGTGGTTACAGCGCTTGCCCAGCATGCGCAAGGAACGCAAGTTCAAACCGCAGCACCACATACAAAACGAAGTCTTGGAGCAACGAAAGCCACCTGAAAAGCTAAATAAAAATTGTTTGTCTTACTCACTCTCTCTCACTCCCTCACTGTCCCTCTCTTAAACAACAACAACAACAACATGACTTTATAAGGTCTTTACTATTTACCGCAATAATATTTAAGCCTGCAAATATTAGTAACTCTTTTCTTCCCTAGACTTTAGTTTCCTTGAAGGCAGACAACTGATTGCCCTCAGCATGTTGTGATCTCCCCAAAAGCTCCAGTGCTTCCATCACTACCCTGCCTGGAAATGCCTAGAGAAGATGAAAAATCCCTCTTTTACAAAAGCATGTGCTGGATTTGCCTGTTTATTAGTTTGTCTTGTTCAATTGGGGTGTGTATTTAAAATTTGTCATGTTGAGAATCATTGCATGTGGCAAACATATCCAGGATTTCATCATGAATTTTACAGTGTGTGGGCAGGCAAGCTCCTTGCAGGCCAGCCACTCCAACCCTACACTTACATCAGGGAACCCAAGGCCTGCCCTTGGTTACATGAACTCACTACTCTCCTTACACAAGACGCATTCTAATACATTAAATATGATGTGAACTAAAATTCTTCAATGGACATATAGTGTCCTATTTCATTAGATCAAGGCTGTATACAAGCAAGTCTCCTTAAAGGACGCAGTACAGCCCGAACAGTAGGAGACCCACTGCTGATCCTCCCATCTGCCAAGCTAAGCAAGAGGGAGAAAGCCCAGGATTACCTCCTTGCCTGGGGTGGGAAAGGACTGGGAAATGTTATCACTAGGATGCTAGGGTCTTTTTACCGTTAGGTTGATAACAAAATCTTAGAAGAAGACCATCGTTAAGATTCTGATTGAGATTTCTGAGACTTGAAAGCTTTGAGAGAAAGTACTTGAATAATTGATTTTGTAAATGAGAAAGATAAATATCTCAGGTGCCCAGAACTTAAAAGTACCAGAAAGCGCATACAGCGAAATCAAGGCTTTCCCAGCACCAGGGCTGGCCTGCGCTGACTGCTGAGCTTTGGAATCTCCACCTTCAAACCCTGTTTCAGATGCCCTGAGGTCTCATGGATCCTGTAGGGGACCTGAGGGCCTCCAGGGCAGAATCAGGGGACCCCCTTCCTGCAACCTGGAAACCTACTCAGACCCTTCCCTTTTGGCTTGAGATCTGAGGCTGTTCAGTTCCCTCCCTCAAAGACTTTTAAAGAGTAAGTAATAAAGTAGCTGGAATGCAGAGAATCTGAAACCTCCTGTGGTTAGCATGTTGACACATACAGAAATTGATTCTCGGAAATTTTCTTTGTGAGGAGCCAGGCAGAGACTTTGCTTTTCAAGAAGTAGATTTTCATCTCCTGAGCAAAAGGGGTAGATGAACATAGGTTGTTCTCCCAGGATAGCCCCTCAGTGAGGAGACATTACCACTGTGAGTGCAGGTGCAAATATATCAGGTCCCTGCCCAAATCCAGCCCCAGCCATATCTGGGTGTCACTCATTGCCCAGCCCCTCTGGTGCCTGCCAGGAAGCAGGTCTGGGTTCCACCCTGTTGAAACAGCATGCACTTTCCTGCTTCCTTGCCCCTAGCTCACAGCGGGTGTCCTTTGCCTCACACTGTCTTCCTGCTTGTTTCTGGAGCATCAGGGCCTGTGAGATAGGACATGGCTTTCCGTGGATGGATATGAACCCAAAAAAGTGAGTGTGGCTTTCTTGATTCCCCACTGGACGGACCTAATCTGGAGTGATGCACATGCATCGAAGTGACCAGGCTGGATGCCCTGCATCCCTAAACAAGACAGGGAGAGGATGGATGCCGTGAGGGTCCCAGGGTGCGTGTATGTGAGCAAAGTGTGGGCTTCCTGCCCATCCACCCACCTGGCAGAGCCCTAATCTTTCTGTGCTGCATCCAACAGCTTGGCTAGCACACCCTGGCACTGCACCAGAGTCTGAAACGATCAAAGAAGGTAACACTTCCTTTGGCCCCACACCACTGCTTCCCTTTTGACACTCTTGCTTTACAGCTTTTCATTCATCTGCAGCAGCAAGGAGGCACCTGGCTGAGGCACACCAGCATGGTGCACACGAACCGTGCATGCGTCTGATCAACTGAGCATGCTTCTCAGGCCTCAGACCTGACTGCCTTCCTTGACTTGTCTAGATGACCCTCGTGCACATGCTGACTTTGCACTCCTACTCTCCAGTTCCACAGACGGCCGCTTTTACTATCATCGTACTGAAACAAAATGCAAGCTTTGTGATCACTCAGCGCCCTTGCTTCACACAACTTGGCAGAGCACAAGGAACAAGGCTTTCCCAAGCCCTAGGGGGGACAACTGCCTCCTCCCCATTGCTTTGTTCTACATGAAAGAAGGAGCCATCAACCATGGGGACTCTAACATCCACACAGCTACAATTAGAAGGCCATTACCTGGGCTTAACTACCCACACCTGTATAACAGAGCCAAAGCGTTTCTGAGCCTGCACAGCAGAGCACTGGCCTGTGGCCTAGGCTGCCAGGCTCTGACTGGGTGTCTTGGCAGAAAGAGCTGCCTTGTGAGCCATTACGGCCACATGACCTCCTTCCTCCAGACACAGCCTCCTCTGGCGGAGGAGGAGGCCCAAAAATGGCCCTTACACACACCAATCCACAGAAGCCTTGTTCTTCTACAGCCAGGGACAGGAATTGATTCTGAAGACATACTACCCACCCAATTTAGGCCATTACCCTCAACTGTTCTCTATACAGAAGGAAAAAGAAGCCCCTTCCTCTTAGATTTTTTCTCTTTTTTTAAAATTATTTTAATAAGAAATTTGTTGAACAATCAAACATGCTTCTAAAGAAACAGTATATATATATATATATATATATATATATATATATTTATATAAATTCTGAAAGTTAGTTTTACCGCCAAGAGCCCCTCCCCAATTACCCACCCTTATCCCTCCCCCCTAGAACCTTGTTTAGATACAACAGAGGGTCACCTAAAGCCCAAGTCCATTCTCCTACTGGATCATCAATGGTCAGTCTCAGGACATTCCTTTGTAAATCTTTTCTTCACCCTTGCCTCATTGGTACTCTTTGCCCCGACAGCCTGTCAGTCCTCACAGAAAGCCTCCCTAGGTTAGACCCTGTGTCAGCCACTATACATTTCAGATCGGGGGCCTTCTATTGACCAGCAGAATCCCTGGGCCCATTCTACAGATAACAATGCCCATCTTGACAGAGGAATCATAGAGCTGGGGTTGAAAGTCGACATGGCAAGTTTGGAGGTGGATGCTTTCTCCAGTGTGGTCTGGCCTGTACCCACTCCCCTAGCAGACTCCATCTGCTCTCCTACATTTTGGACCTGGACCACTCTTATGACTCCTAGCAGAGCCCATGTGGGTCTCTGATGGAAGGCAACAGGTCTCTTGTCACCCAACTTGCCTGGCATCCCAGCTGAGGCTGTGACTTGCAGCGTTCAGGGGCGGCAGAGATGGTGCAGCCTTTGCGTGCAAGCATCAGCTTCCATGGGTTTTCCATGAGGGGGAGGAAGGCTAAATCACGGCATTGCCAACCCTAGTTAGCATACTGCAGGTTTACAAATGGCCACCAAGAGAGACTGAGGAAGGCATTTACTCCATAAATGCACTGAAAATTGATAAAATGAAAAGACCCAAGAGAATCTCCCTGCTCTCCCAAAGGTATACCCAGGGTAGAGATAAATATCACAAACATCGCTCTATTAAAAAACATTATGATTACCACTTGGAAAAGGTCTCACTGGCTGGGGGCAGGGAGCACATAAAAGCAGGAAAGTTCCCACGGTGTATGAGAACATGGGGCCATTTGCTGGACCCCCCACTCCATATAGCAGGCCACAAACACAACTCTGGCAGTTCCCACATCCCTGCGCCCAGAAGCCAGCCAAGTGCTAGAAGCCCACAGAACCAGACAAATATGGAGAACTCCCAGAGATGTCAAGGGGCCCCCAACTTGACAGAGTTCCTTCCACATGCACCTATGGGAAGCCCCACCTAGCAAAAGAAGTTGAAGGAACCAAACGGGGTGGGTGACGAAAACTACTTCTGTGGGCATAAGAACAAGCATAGAAATCACTGTATTTTAATTTACATCAGATTCTCCTCCCTGTCATCAACTTCTCCATAAATAACTTGCCTCTGAAACAAAGTAACCCCAGGGCACTGGGAGAAAAGCACAGTCTATGAACAAGCTCTTGAGAATGGTAAAGCCTAAAGGGCACTGGAGAGCCCTGATTTTACATAGGAGACAGAGATATGAGGGCTCTGGTTGGTGATACAGGTAGGGAGACTTCAGGACCCCAATTCACCAGCAGACATCAGAATGGGGAACTCTTGAGAGCCTCAACCTACCTCCCTCCATGTTTTCAGGGCTCCCCAGCTCTGGATGGTAGTCCTAGGAGGACCCTCAGGTAGGCGCAGCTATGTCAGAAGCAGGCCAGTCTGCATACTCAGAGCCAGCTGCAGGATGATGTCAAGCACCTGCCTAGTCTGCATACTCCCCAGGGCCCAGTGGCACCTCTTTATCAGTCCAATACAGCCAGAGACACCTGAGCCCTATGGACTCCCTGACACAACTTCTCAAAATAACTTGACCCTGGAGCTGCATGAATATGTTACAGCTATTTTTTATGATCTGGCAGAAAGTACGCACCAGAAATTCTTTGATGAAACCAAATGAAAATGAGGTCCCTGGAAGTCCAAGGCCATCTCTTCTCTCTGAGGCAGCTAATAATCCACTGCTCACTCAAGTAGAGAGGGTATGGTGGGCATCCCATGGGCAGAATCAGAACAAAGCAGTGGGACAGAGGGTCTCTGAAGTTCTTGCTGAAAGCCAAAATCCCTGACCACAGAATTTTCTGGGTGAACACAGCACAGTTGGAGCACTCCAATAGGGCAGATCCCTAGCAGGTCGCCTTTCCCTGGGAGCTTGGCCCAGGCCACTATGTTGGATACATCCTAGGGATACAGGTGCCTCTGCCAAGAGGAACCAAGACCAGAGCAGACCACTGTTTCAAGGCAACATATCCTGACTGGGTGTTTGAACAGCCATTGAGAACATTCTATCTGTCATCACTCAGACACTGGCTGCCAGAGCTGGGGTTCCAGATGTGCAAGCAGCCAGCTTGTCGGTGTAAGAACTGCCATTAGCAGCAGAGACAGCTATGGCCCAAGGTATGTGAAACAGCCTTGGGGGAGAGTGTGACATAGGTGACTGATTGACTGCCTGCCTGGATAACTGATGAGGACAGTTGGTGGCAGAATCACCACCATCATTCAGAGTCTCAGCATTCATGCCAGTCCATGCAGTTGGCATGCCTGGCAGGAGGGCATGGAGCTGAGGCCCCAAAGAAGGCTCTCCCCTGATGCAAGAGGTAACACAAAGCTTGGAGAAACCTGGGCCTCATTAGGTTTAGTAGTCCTCTCAATTGTAGTTTCTTACTCTTCAAAATAGGAACACAGCCTCAGCTGCTGTCATACTGGCCAGCCGCATTAGGATCCCCAATAAATGTTCATCTCATTCCCTCTGGGTAACTCTAAGGTGTCCCTAACTCCTGGAACTCCTGACACTAAGCATGATTAAGGTAAATTTATTCTTGCATAAGTGTAGGTTAATGGGGTAAACTCCTATCAGTCACAACTTTGGTGTTCCTAATATTTGGGCTAGATGAGTGCTGATTCTTCCCTCTGCCTCTGATGAGAAAGTCAATCTTAATAAGGAACTTGCTTCATGAAGGCAGAGAGATTCTTAGAGCCCAGGGACAGCAATGCTGCTGAGTCAGTAAAAAGCAAAGAGTGTGCATGAACACAGGTACATGGATGTGTGTGCTTCCAAGTGTGCACAGAGCTACATGGATACATGTGTGTGGACCTGTGTGTGTGCATACATGTGGTACTGACCAAAGGGGGAAGACTTAAACTAGACCTCAGTCTCCTGAGCAGAAAGCATACACTCTTAGTCTGTGTTTCGGCCTGTTGAGTCCCTTGCACTTTTTGGACACTGAGGGAGGGAAGTGCTAGCTATGTAATTCAAGAAACAGATGACTTGTCAGTGACTTTCCTCAAGAAGACAGAGCCTCTTCTGTGCACTGGTGGCAGAGTTTGCCCTGGCCTGGAGAGGTTGAGGGGAGAAAGCATGCCACCTTGTCCTCTGGTCCTCCCCTTCCACACCGGGGATGCAGCCACAGCTTTCTGGCTGTCCACCTCCACAACCACACTCACTGCACATTCCATGTACACAAGGGACATCTGCTATTCATAGGGAGGCCACAAGGCTCCTTCTCCACATCCCTCCCTCCCTTATCCTTATGCCACAGAGTTTAAAGCAGGAGTTCACTTTGTTATTCAGTCCATGTCATATAATGGACTAAATGGCTTGACATTGACTCCTCAAAAGAGATGTATCTCCATGATCACTGCTCCTGCCCTGAAGGGTACTTTTCAAGGATGCTGAGGAGGGCACTGCAGAGGAAATAGGGACCCTGGTGGCTTTCAGCCTGCCTAGAATGAGAAGTCAAAGCCACTGAAATAGACAGAGTTCACTCTAAGTGGGAGCCCTGGACAGCAGTGGTGCATCGGCACCAGCTGCTCTTACTGGAAGGATCCTAATGGCAGATACCTGACATGAGAGGTGCTGTGACACCTTCCAGCAGGTGAAGTTGCTGGCTCTCCAGTCTCCAAGTATCTCCCTTCATGAAAAACACCTACAAGTACATTTTATGGGATCAGGGGCTGATGGCCAGTCTCTGGGGTGCTGGAATACAAGTGATGCTACATTTGTCACCGGGTAGCTAAGATAACTTGAAACAAAACCCACCCTGGCTGTGTTCTCCAATGTTTCATGCATCCGTAGCTTGTGTTTTCCTGTGCACTGAGTAAAATTTAATTCTACTCAGAGAAAATGAGAAAAGATTTAGAAAAAAAAAAATCAGACTACGAAAACTTGAAAACAGGGTAACAATGGAAAGTATAGAACTATCTGGTGAGCAAATGTCCCTGAAGTTCTCAGGTCCTGCTGCAGTTTGGATCTGAGTGGCCCCCAAAGGCCATGTGTTGAAGGCTTGGTCCACACGGTAGCACTATTGGAGGTGGTGGAACCTTTAAGAGGTGGGCCTAGAGGGAGGAAGTTGGGTTGTTGGGGGCATGGCCTTGGAGGAGATACTGGGACCTGGGCCCCATTCTCTCGCTTTTTCCTTCCCAGCTACCATGAGGTGAGCAGCTGTACTCCACTGGGCATGCCCACTATGATATTTCACCTCTCACAGGCCAAAAGCAACTGAGCCAATCAACCATGGACTGCAACTTCCGAAACCATGAGCCAAAACAAACATCTCCTTTCTTTATTTTTTTAAAACTCCTATCTTGTATTTTATTTCTTACAATGAATAATGAAAAGGAAAAAAATGATTACAGCAGTCTACTATTTTAAGTCAGCAACTTTAACTTAAATGCTACCAGACTCACTTTATAAAACAGACCTTCCCACAGGGCAATAATGGGCATTTATTTTACCTTCTCAAACCCAAGAACAACTAACAATTTTTATTACCTATCAAAAAGAAAAAAACTTAATGGATTTTATTAGTGCTAAAATGTTCTGAATGATAAATTTTTCTATGTACACCATCAGCTGACACCAGAAAATTACTAAAATACCTACAATGACAATTCTTTGTGTCTGGCTACTTCTGGGGGTGATCTGGTCTGCCAAGGGATACTGTCAATAATATGGTAAATGCGCTCCATCTTTCCAGATAGCAATATCTGCTTCAGGTTAAATAATCACATATGTATGCATTTAGTGTTAAAACCTAAGTTTTCCCCCTAACTGAAATATATAGAGAACTCTAATATTATAAAAACAAGTTTTAGGAAACCACATTGGCAGTGAGGATTTGCTGATGTATATCCTCCCTCTACGCACACCTTGAGGAAATTAGAGGCTACAGAAACACATGCAGTATGGGGGATGGGGAGCAGAAGAACACACATGAAACAGAAGTGTATAGAGCAACGGTAAAGGTCTCCCTCAATCTTTACAACCCTGGGGGGCGGGGTGGCCCCTTCTCTTCCTGCCAACCCTGGGGAAATGCTTGGCACACCAAGCCTCACTGCCTTCCAATCTCAATTAAAAGACTGTGCATCGTACCAGGTACATAATAAGGTCTACAGGGGAGTCCAAATGTCACCAATGTTACTGCCAATCCTGCTTGCCCTCTTTTCTTATAAATAAGTCAGAGGTAGCATGGTTGGTATTTCACATGTTGATATCTAGCTCTTTAAATCTAGACTTTCCTGGTTTTTCAGAAGCAATACGTTTTCAACAAATTATATTTCTTTTTGTGCTAATGTAGCTTAGATTCAGTGGTACCTCCACTTTAAGAACACAATGAACAGCAATAAACCTTTCCAAACAATGAGAAAGTGCTCAATGTTCTCAAATGATATACTGTCCTGTTTCGTTTCATTTCTTTTCTGGTACTGGGGATTACCCCCAGTGGTACTCTACCAAAGCTACACTACCAGCCCTTATTATTATTTTTTTTAAAGAGAGAGGGTCAGTGAGAGAGAGAGAATTAACTTTAGTTTTTCATTGGACTTTTGTTGTTCCAACACTCCCTTGTGAACATGGTGCTGGGGTTTGAATTTGCATCCTTGTGCATGCCAGGCAAGTGCCATACCACTGAGCCACTGCTCCAGCTCCAGCAGCCCTTATTTTTTTTTACTTGGAAACAAGGCTTCACTAAGTTACCCAGGCTATCCTTGAACTTGTGATCCTCCTGCCTCTTGCCTTCCAAATAGCTAGGACTGCACCAGTGCACCCAACTCTAATTTGGCTTTTGAATATTCTGTTTCTTTTCCTTTTCTGCATATTTTTCTAGTTGAAGAAGCCACTTGGTCCCGTACTGGGAACAGAGCTCTGCATCCAGGAAATGTGGGTAGGCAGGGGATCTATCTTTGTAGGCCATCACAATTAAGCCCCACTGAACCTGAAAACTGTAGTTGGCATCATGGTTTATGGCACCCACATATGCCACAACTTGTAGAGGGTTGTCACATGTATTTTGGATAAAAGGTTTTGGTTTTTCTGATGTCTTCCATCAATCACACACAGCTTGCCCTGACACTCAGCCACGCAGTCCAGCACACCTACATACTTTAAGTTCTTATGTTGAACAGCACTTTCAAGAGCTCTCACTCCACTGACATCTTTCAGAATATGCTGGATGCTTTCGATGTACCCACATTTGAGGAAACTTTTCATCTCTCTCTCTTTTATGTTCCCCTGGGGTGAAATTATGCTTTCTAAGGTTTCATGGAAGCATTTCCCTTGTAAAAAGATGTTTGAGGTATATTCTGCAAAGCCATCTTCTCCCAGCTCCAGAATCATCCACAGTTTCCACCTCTCCAGACAGAAAATCTGTTGTGATGTCATGGTCTGCTGAAAGACCCAGGTCATACTTAGTATCGTATTCCTTTTAAAATGCATTTTAAAGGCATTGATGAATCATTTGTATTTGGATCAGAAGAGTCATTTCTCTCTCGATTGAAGATGGGAAACCAGTTTTGTGGAATTCTTGCCCCCTCATCTTGCTTTGGGGGCTTATGGTTAATCACAGGTCCATATAGCAAAATAACTTAGTCAATGATTCTGGGGTCGGGAAAGGCCTCTGAATGACAAGAATGAATTTATTAAACTAGCGTATTCCTGTTTGGTCCACTTCTTCATAGTGTTTTTTTTTTCTTTCTAGCCACATGAATAAGGGTGAGTAGAGAAAATCACAAGTGGGGCTGGTTCCACACAAAACCCCTTTGAACTTCTGAGCTGCCTGCACATGCTCTGAAATGCCTTCATGTTTTTTTTCCTTTCCATTTCTCTCTAGTCTGCAATGTTGAGAACCATTTTTTTTTTGTTTTGTTTTGTTTGTTTGTTTTGTGGTATTCCTCAGATGCCACCACCACGCTTTGTTTATCTCCCAGGGCGCCAACTTCTCAGGATCCATACTTTCAGCAGTCCAAACTTTGGTCTCTCCTTTAAGTTGCTTATCTCACACATTTTGTCACAGTAATGGAAATCTGTCTCACACAGGCCCCAATATACCCAAGCAAAGGGGATACCCAGCATATACCATGCCCCTTTAAACACCCCCTCCCAAGCCCGGGGAGTGGACTGAATCTGGACCTTCTATGTATTTGTAATTGATCCTGAATCTCCCTCCTGCCTCCAACTTCACATCAATCACAGGCCTGAAATGTGTCCATTTCTCCCAGGGACCACATGGCACTGGTGTCTGTATTCCTAATGAGATCAAAATCATTTCCAATTGATATGTCAAGAACACCTTCGAAGCTTGCATCAGGACTGAGATCACAACCAGCCTCATCCATTCTCAGGTTTATACTGAACCAGGACCACCCAAGTAGGGGGAAATAATGGGTGTCCTGAAATGGAAATTTTCCTATAAATTGTTTTCCTAATGTGTCTTTCTCAGGGAGAAGTGCTGGGGGAGCAGACCCTCTGCTAGATTCTGGAGCCAGAGCAGTGGCAACATGGTCTTGGCCTCTCCCTCTAAAGTTTACAGCCTGGTGTATCAATTATAAGGAATATTTAAAAGATATTGGTATGTCTCAGCGTCTGCTCAGGAAAGGCTCCAGGAGCCCCCTCAGAGACCAAAATCTGTCACTGTTCAAGTCCCTAATATAAAATGGTGTAGGGTTTTTACAGAACCTACACACATCCTCCTGAAGACTTTGAATTTTTTAGATTTCCTATAATGACTAATATGATATGAAAGTTGACTGTAGTTTTTACACTGTATTCTTTGGGGAAATATGACACAGAAAAACCTGTTCACTCAGTACAGACAATTTTTTAAAAATATTTTTGATCCACAGTTGGGAGACTGCACAGGCAAAACCTGGGGATACTGAGGATCAACTGCACATGTGTACATTTGGAATAAAGAAAAGAGAAAGCTAAGAGGGTCATTTACACACACACGCACACACACACACATGCACTCACAGGAAATTCTGCTTAGGGGGCTCAGCCTGAACCAGCTGTTGGAGCAAGCAAGTGAAGGTTTTCTCTATGCATGGGTCTGCTAGGCTGACATGGGAGGATTGAAGAGGCAATAAGAAAAGCCAATTTAGCTGTCCTATTCTTCTAGAACTCTGCATATTAAGCACAAGCAATAGCAGGATGGCTCATTTTATTATCTTCGTTAAACCAGGAAGACACCATTCAACTGGAATTCTGACCCCAAAGCAGACTGGTGCTTACTGGAAGTTACTATGACCTACCACTCCAGGGTCCTCATCCTGTCTACTGGCAAATAGATCCTTTACTTAAACAACTCAGAAGGTTGTTGCTAATGGTTCTTAAAAGGTATCCAAATTCCAGTGCCTACTTCATTTAACACTTTCATAATTACAGCGTTTACAGCAACTCTGGTAGGAACAACTGTCAAGATTACTTTGATGAGGTGACTTGTTAATTTCATACCTTTTGCAAATACAGATACAACCGGTTAACTAATGTAAACCTCATCCAATTCTAAAATAATATCCAAAACTGCACACGTCTTTGCATTGATCATTAAAATAAAAAAAAAACAAACCACTTAGATATTCACTGTTAATGATGAGGCTGTTAAGCTAGCCTGTGCCCAGTGCTCTGTATTCCCGGAATAGCAACACTCAAACGTCCTGAGTGGGGTCTGCCAGAACCCTGGTGTGATGGAGCCACCATGAGAAACTTCCAAATTGAAGGAGCCACTCTTTAGTCCCAATGGGTTGCCTACCTCTGATTAGGAAAGAGAAATGTCACATGCACATGAAGCAAGAGTCACATGCATGCACACACAAGCAAGCACACTCTCAGGGCCAGTGTGTATTTTTCTACCTGCATAATCCAGGGCAAGTTGCTGACCATTTTGTGCCTCAGTTTCCCTGTTAGTTAGCTTTTGTTATTGTAACAAGTACCTGAGGTAACTTATTTATTTATTTATTTATTTTTAAAGAGAGAGGGACAGTGAGAGAAAGAATCAATTTTTATTGAGTTTTTCATGTTGCCTTTGTCGCTCTGACACTTTGTTGTGTATGTGGTGCTGGGGCTTGAACTTGGGTCCTTGAGCATGCCAGGGAAGCACCATAACTGCTGAGCCACCACTCCAGCCCCTAACTAATTTATTTTTTAAAGTTTTTTTTTTTTTTTTTTTTTTTTTTTTGGTACCAGGGATTGAATCCAGAGGGGCTTAACCACTAAGCAACATCCCTAGTCCTTTTTATTTTTGATTCCTTTTTTTTTTTTTTTAAAGAAACGGGGGTGGGGGAGAGAAAGAGAATCAATTTAATTTAATTTTTTTATCTGGTCTTTGTTTCTCCAACACTTAGTTGCATATGTGGTACTGGAGTTTGAACCTGGGTCCTCGTACTTGCAAGGCAAACGCTACAACCACTGAGCCACTGCTCCAGCCCCTTTATTTTTGATTTTGAGGCAGGATCTTGCTAAGTTGCTTAGGGCCTCGCTAAGTTGCTTAGGGCCTCGCTAAGTTGCTGAGGCTTCCTTTGAACTGGTGATCCTCCTGCCTCAGTCCCCTGAGCCGCTGGGATTATAGGGGAGCACCAACATGCCCAGCTAAAAGTTTTATTTGGTTCATAGTTGGAGTTTTCAGTCTGTGATCAGTTGGTCTTGTTCATTTGGGCCTGAGGGGCACATCATGGTGGGAAGATGAGGTAAAGCAAAGTGGCTCACCTAATGACCAGGCCCAAAAACATACAAGGGAAAGAGGAAGAGACTAGTGTCCCATACAGATCCACCCCCAATGACCTAAAGTAGGCCCCACCTCTTAAAGGTTCCACCACCTTCAAATAACACCAAATTGGACGGGGGACCAAGCCTTCAGCAGAGATGCCTTTAGGGGACACATAAGATCAAAACTATAACATTCCCCATCTGCAAATGGGGATGGAACTTTCCTTAGTGGGCTACTGGAGGGGTTAAATGAATTGATGCTGTAAAGTACACATAACAGCAACTGGCCCATTGGGTATAAAAAACTGCCAGCCTCATTCTACTTTGCTTCCAACACTGTGCTAACACGCTCCCAGCCCTAGCCACATGACATCTTGGACTCTGATTAAAATTTGGGGGCACAAATGGACAACTCACAACTGGCTCCCAGGATCCCATGAGAAAACACTGGGTAAATGATCAATTTCTTCATCTATTTTCTTTTGTGTTTTGTCCCTACCCATCTCAGCATAATCCCCAGATTACATAGTTACAAAATTATGGCACTGCTCCTAAGTCTGAGCTCTAATCCACTCTGCTGCTGCACACACACACACACACACACACACACACACACACACAATCGAGAAAACAGATTAGTTGTTCTCAGTTCAGACATCTAATGGTCTAGAGTGGGGAAGGCTATAAAATGTTAGCAGAAGAAAAATTTTACTCCCTTTATGTTTTCCTCTAAGTATCTTTGCTGGGTGGTAGAGAGGCAGTCACACTGGCTGCTCAGGGAAATTCTTGTGAGATTCAGAAAACGCACCCTTTCAAGATAAATCTAGGATAAATCTAGATAGCAATTTTTTTAAGTAAATCAAACATAAATCATGCTCTCTACTTGGCCTGGTAGTTTAATTAACCACTTGCTCTATGTTCTATTTTCCATAAAATCAAATTCCTTCCCAAATGACCCAGATACAACCAATTTTTAGCAAAACTCAAAGCACAAATCCAAACCAAGAGACTTCAAATTAATAAGAAGAATCAGAATACATTGCTTCAACATTTTAGACTCAACCTGAAAACGGTGCATGTGTGCAACACAGCTGTTGCCTAGTTTGAAAGTAAGTTGCTAGTCTGGGAAATATTAGAGTTGGGCAAGCAGGAATGTTTTTACTAGTGGCGCTGACCTCCTGCTCCACCTGGCAGCCAATCTAGAGCCTCTTGTTGAGTAAACACTTCTGCCCCACAGAAAACAAACCAAAATCAAAAGTAACTTAATCAAATATAAAAGCTAAATGTATGAGTCTGAATCAATGAATTTTATTTCTCAAAGTTCATGAAGAATAGGGTAAATGGCTAGTTCCCCGCTTCAGCATTAAGAGATACAAGTCCCAGGAAATCCCTCATTCCTGGGAACAATAGGACAGCTGGTCAACCCATGTAGAGGGTAAAATTGAATCTCTGTGAAACAACAAAGTACCCATGGTGGCTGTTCAGAAAATTGAACTGAAAGAGATCATTTCAAATGAAAATATTAAACTTAGAACATTTAGAGGGTTCAAACTCAGATACTCATCTGAAAAACTTTATCCTTTGTTGGACACTTTAAATGTTCTAGATTAAACCCTGTATTAATCAGTGTCACATTACTATGAGGGAAATACTGAGGCAGTTAACTTATAAAGAAAGAAGGTTTATTTTGGCTCCCATTTCTGGAGGTTCCAATCCAAGACCACTTTGTGTCTGGGATGAGGGCAGCACATTGCGGGAAAAGTATATGGTGGAGCAAACTATTTATATCACATACCAGGAAGCAGAGAGGACCAGCAGGGTCCCACAGTCCTCCTGAGGCCACACCCACCACAACCTAAAGACACCCTAGGCTCCACCTCCTAAGGGTCCAGAGAAGCTCTCAATAACACAACTCTGAGGACAAGTCAGTAATATGTGGCCCTTTGGTGGATACTCATCCAAACCATATTAAGCCTAACACATACCCTTGTTTTTTAATGTTGAAAGTTCTTCCTTGATTTATTTGGGGCATTTTGCCTATTTAGGAAGACAAGGGTGAAAATTCAAACTCCAGAACCTAGAATCTATCCTCTTAGAACACATTATGCATTTTAAAGGTATTAGAAACTTGTGTTTTAAAAAGTATTCAACACTTGGCATCCTTTAAGTACATCTAACTCTCTATTTTAAATATCTTTATAAAAGCAAGTTATACAGAATAAAATGCAGATTCCTAAAGATCTAATATTTATTTAGATAATTTAAAAAGAAAATTTTAAAAAAGAGTTGCACTTGTTTGAATTCACTCCAAGTAACTTGGTTTGGGGGTTTTATTTTGTTTTTAGTTTTTATCAAGGGCTTCAAAATTCCTGAAAATCCTAATTCTTTAATGAGGCAATCTTTAAAAAAAAAAACTAATTACTAAATTACAGCAGACACAGTAGTTCAGTACATTTTAGTAATTCCTTCCAGTTCCTCTTCTGAGACAAATTTTTCTTTTGTATTTGTTTCACACTGTAAAGTTTTCTAAATTTGGCCAACAGAACATATCATTATTATTCTTTTTTTAAAAAATCTTTTGCATTTACCATGTTTGAGAAAAGAAAGCAAGAATGAGTTATAGATCCCTTAAAATCCAGCCCAAAATTACTCAGATTATTTTATTAATAATAAAAATAAATGTTTAAACCTAGTAAGTATTCTGAGTATATTAAAAATTATTACAATAAATGATAATTTCATGAAGAAACTGAGTCACACATAATACAACTTGTGCTGCTGAGCTGAAAAGTGAACTCAGATCTGTCAGGAGACTTAATCCGTTGCACAGGTACAAGTTTCCCTCCATGTTTTGTTCTACTCACCCAGTACTGGGTGAAATGTTTCCCCAGGGATTTCAAAGTTCCAGAGAATCCATATAATTGGTTCAGGCTCTTTAATATAACACTAATTACTGAATTAAATAAAAATCTTAGGGAATATTCCCAGGAATGGAGAAGAAAACCTAAGGACAGAAAAACACAAGAATTAAAATGAGAAAAAAAAATATTGCTCCTGTTGTCATGAAAAACATCAATGTCTGTTGTAGTAAAAATAAAGTGTTCATGTACATTTTACTTGATTTAAAATTTTACGGGGAGGGGCTGGAGTTATGGCACTTGCCTGGTGTGTATGAATACATGGGTTCAAACCCCAAGCAACATATACACAACAGTGTGTTGGAGCAATGAAAGCCACATGAAAAACTAAATAAAACGGACTCTCTCTCTCTCTCTCTCTCTCTCTCTCTCCCTCACTGTCCCTCTTAAAAAAAAATTCATGGGGAGATAGTTGGTGCCAGAAGAAGGGAACATAAGACCTCTCTCATGACTCTCCGGAAAAACACAACAAAAACTTGGTCAGCCTTGAGTGAGTTTTTAATCTCCCATTTATCCCCCGAGTGAGTCTCAACCTGCCTCTTGTGAGCTTTGGCTTCCTCACACAGGCTGTGTTAGTCAGTTTTCCAGTGTTATGACAAAATACCTGAGAAATGAACTTATAATGGGAAAGATTTATTTTAGCTTACAGTTTCAGAGGTTTTAGACCATGACTGACCCCATTGCTTTTGAGGCTGTGATGAGGCAGTACATGAAGGCACATGGCTGAAAAGCTGTTCACTTCATGGTGGTCAGAAAGCTCAGAGAAAGAGGAAGGGGCCAGGCTTCCAATTTTCCCTTCGAGGGCATGCCCCCAATAACTTTCCACTAGGCCTCATCTACTATAGGTTCCAACCCCTCCAATATCACAGCACGGTGACCAAGCTTTTAATACATGGGCCTGTGGGGAACCCAAAACCGTGACAAAAATACCAACTTGTGCAAGGGCTTTTATGAAGATTAAATGTTAAGTTCCCTTTCCTCCATATGAAAAATTATTGCTCAGGCTTCTTCTTTTCCCAAATGGCTTTTCAACAGAACCCCTGAAAGAAAGAACCAGGCAGGGGAGAAGGAAACTCAAGTGACATTGAAGAAATACAATTCTTCATTTTCTCTACACTCACTAAATGTACCATTAATTGGCTCCCACATAATTACTCAAATTATTACCATACTTACGTTGATTAATGTCTCAGTGTCTCTGTTTGCATTGCAACTGTCTTTTAAGAAAAAAGGGAGAGAGAGGGACAGTGAGAGAGAGAGAAAGACAGAATCAATTTTATTTAGTTTTTCATGGACTTTCGTTGCTCAGACACTTCATTGTGTACATGGTGCTGGAGTTTGAACCCACGTACTCATGCATGCAAGGCAAGCACTGTAACCACTGAGCCACCACTCCAGCCCCGCACTGCAACTGTCTTGAAATTGATTTAAACTGATCAGAGTCAGTTTCAAATGGGAACATCCATTTGACTCCAGGGGGAAAACATCATGTGCAGACCAGACCTGTATAAATAATATTGATGAGGAGAGGAAAGGAAATTTGCCTGATAAAAGTGCTTCCCAATTATCCTACCAAAAGGAAAAAATGAGAATGATACAACATAAGCACTAGAGGAAAAACCATAAATTGTCCAGGAGACATGTAGGAGAATATCTTTATGACCACAGGGCAGGAAACGAGCAAATCAAAATGGGTAAAGATGATTTAGTTGGCCTTGCTTATACAAATTAAGAGCATACATTGATTCAAAATTAACACATAAAGTTATAAAAGAATTAATATTCAAAATATATAAAGAACTCCTACTAATATAAAATATCAATAATCAAAAGCAAAACAGGCAGTGGCCACTGTAGTGGACTACTCAGTAACAGGTGATTCATGTGCCCTGGATCCAGGCCCTTGGGAAGTTCTGTTCTAAACTGACTCTGGCATCAGCGGTCATGTGACTTGCTTTGGCCAA
>PVKS010011252.1:0-57315 GCA_004027875.1 Aplodontia rufa
GAAGCAGCTGAGCGCTGATGCTAATGTGTGCGGGACTCATCTGAGATTTTCTCTTGACTTAGCCTTACTTGCTGAACAGCTAATCCAAAGATACAGCCACTTCAGAGGGAAACGCAGGAAAGGGGTGGCTTCTTCCAGGCCCCGGACTGACCCTTTGGTCTCAGCCTCACTGGGCTCACTCACTCTTAGTGTGAAAATTGGCAAAGGTGTCCTCTCTAAACACTCTACTATGCATGGAGAGAGGCCCACATTGTGGGAGGGGAAAGGATCAGCCGGTATGAATAGCTGTAAATCCATTTCAGTTACATCACCTAACACAATGTCATTTACAAACACAAAAATGCTTTGCTCCTTTGTAGTGTTAGAGAGTGACATAGTCCTCATAAATGAAATTTCCAGGCAGCCACCACGTGTACCCTTAGGCACCGAGGCTTTTAGAGTACAATCAATTTGATAGAATTTATACTGAACTATAATGCACATGTCTTTGCCCACTAAATAAACACTGTACAAACACAAGTGGCTTCTATATGATGACTATTAAAATAGTTGCTTCACTGGAACAATGATGAGTTTTGCTCCACTAGAGAGAAATGCCCCCAGGACCCAGAGGAGATACTGAATCCTTCTGGGTCTCTCCTCTGTGACCATAGCTGGCCAGGTGGCCCGTGGCTTTGGGATGGAGTGGGTCTTTCCCTCGCTTTTAGTTGTCCTTCTAATCTGCCTGAATGGACTGAAATGGAAAATACCAGGGTTGTTCTGATGGTGTTGAATGTCAGGGAAAGGTCCTCTAAAGACTAAGCCACAGCGTACATCACAAGGACATTTAGCACAGGGAATAGATGACATTGATTATGTATATTTGGAAATGTTCCTGGTTTTGCTCTCTTGGGTATGGTGGGATTTGCTTGGGATGGATGAGATGCTGCTGACCATTCCAGCTGGGTAAATAGGTGGAACCTCTTGTCTAACAAGACTGGGTGACTGTCATTAGAAGCTTGAGAGTCCCCGCTCCAATGGTGGAAGGCAAGGGTTCAAATGCCCTGCTGAAGTTCCTGTGCTCCACATGCAGAGCTTCCGGGTGCCCTCACTGCTGGAGGAGTGGCAAAGGAGGGGGCATTCCAGGATGCCAAGCTAAGGCTTGGGGCCATCTGCACTCTGGGACCAAGGTGTTAGAAATGTTTGTACTCTTCCTTAGGCAAGAGAGAGAGAGAGAGAGAGAGAGAGAGAGAAGAGAGGGAAATAAGATACAAAGCATTTTACTCCTGTATTTAAAAATAATAATAAAAAGACAGGAGTTTTATATAAGGATAAAGTCCAGACTTAGCATGGTCTGTAGTTTCCAATCTAGTCCTTTTCTAAGCCTCTCTTTTTACCACTTCTGCAATTAAAATGATGCCGTTCCCACCTCCCAGAATACCCTCCACCCTCCCCCTTGCCCCTCCTCAGTAGCTCAGGTGCCCCTCTACACCGCAGTGAAAGATGTATTGCGGGACGGTGATGGACGCTTCCCATCCTGTCCCAAGATAGTACAATTACTGAGCTGGCCCCTAACTAAGTGGACTGTGAGGGTCCAGGGATAGAAACAGTATCTCATTCATTTCAGCCTCTCCAGTGCCCAGCCCAGTGCCTTCTAGAGAAATGCTTAGCTCCTGTGGAATGAATGAAGAATGAATGAATGAATGAATGAATGCTCACTTTAATCTATGAAGTCCAGGCAGTCCTACTGGCTTTATCCCAGTGAGGGTAGAGGGGGGAGGCTGTCTGTTCACCCATTATACAAATGCCTCTCGCTTTTCAGCGCCAGCAGTAAAGACAAGACAGACAGAGGGACAGCTTCTCCAGGGCAGCTTCCTGGAGCCTTTCCAGCATTGCTGCCTGCTGAGCGGCACTGCCCTAGTTGACCTAAGCATGGCTTCACCTTACCCTTGACGGGGAGGCTGGGATATGGTACAATCGGGAGAGAAATTGTGGAATACCTTGCTACTGTTCTGTGGCACTGTAGGGCAACTGTGGTGGACAGCGATTAAAGGAGAATTTCAAAATAGCTAATAAAGAAGGTTTTGAATGTTACCAACACAAAGAAATGATGAACGTCTGAGGCAATGGATGTGCCCACAACCCTGAGCTGGTTATTACACATTGCACACAAGTATGGAGAGCTGCCCTGAGCCCTGCAAAAGTGTGCGATCATTACATTGATTTTAAAAATTAATTTTCAAAAGAGATTAAAAATAGCAGCTGTTAGTGGCAGCATCCCTCCAATGAAGAGCTTCGGGTCCACATAGAATGCCTTTGTGTTATCTAAAAAGGGATTTTGAATTGGTGTTTTGGCTCTTTTTGGTTTGTTTGTTCATTTTAATTTATTTAATTGAGGTATAATTTAGATGCTGAGATGCACAGGTCTTGGTTTTGTATTCAATAAGGTTTAACAAATGCGCCTATAAAAATTTGCACCCCTAATATTTGTTTCACCCTAGAAAATTCCCATTTACTCCACTCAATAAATCTCCACTATAAGGTAATTTTGAAAGATAAAAATATAATGCTGGTTCTTCCAGCACGTACACGGTGCTCAAAGCAGACCAGACTTATATGAGTAAGATGGTTAGAAATCAGTGCGATGATTCCATGAGTCAGTCCTAAATGGAATGTTTCAGTTCACTACCACAGCCTGGGTTAGAAAGAGAGATGCGTTAAAAACCATCTGAGAGCTTACTAAAAATGCTGACACCCAGGCCCGCTCCAGTCCTTGAAACCAGAATTTCTCAGCGTGGGACCCAGAAATACAAACTAAGTAAGGTCCACGGGAATTCTGACAAGGAGCAGGGACGGAGGTGACCCAAGCCACACAGTGGAGACCTATGATCCTAGGAATTGTGACAAGGAGCAGGGACAGATGTGGCCCAAGCCACACAGTGGAGACCATATGATTCAGGGAAATCTGACAAGGAGCAGGGACGGAGGTGGCCCAAGAAACACAGTGGAGACCATATGATCCAGGGAAATCTGACAAGGAGAAGGGACGGAGGTGGCCCAAGGAACACAGTGGAGACCATATGATCCATGGAAATTCTGACAAGGAGTGGGGACGAATATGGCCCAAGCCACACAGTGGAGACCATATGATCCTGGGAATTCTGACAAGGAGGGGGGACAGGGGTGGCCCAAGCCACACAGTGGAGACCATATGATCCGTTGTCTGCACAGAGGTCATCTTGCTGGTTGGGGAATCAACACCCACCACATGAGCTCAGCCACGTGTTCAAGATGTGTTCAAGGTCATACAAGAAGGGCTCCGTGGGGCTTGCATCTGGGAGAGGTGTGGAGAAGGCTGGCTGGGATAACAGTCATCCCCACACCCTACAGAGCTATCTGCCCCTGAGCAGTAGGTGGGGACCTCAAGAACCCAGGTTCCACTGCCCTTGAATATCAATCCCCGTCTTGAAATCGGTTAGGGGCAACAGAGTGTGGGGACACTGTGCATCCCAGAGAAACTAAGACAAGAAGGCACTGACTTATCCCCTCAGCCTGCTGGGCCATGTCCTACCCACACCTCTGAGGACCCACTGGTGACAATATAATTTGCCCCCACACTGATTCTCCTCTTGCCTTGACTGTGCATTCCAGGAACTGAGCTGCTCCACGGGAAGGAGTCAGTCTCCCTCTGGGCAGATGACAGGGACAGGCCAAGGCAGACAATTCACCACCGGGTGGAATTCCTCCTTCCCATCTGCTGATTGAGCAAGTAAACTAGTATCAGAATATCCAGCAGACTGAACAAGGGTCTATCCAGGAACACGTCCAGCCTCCCAGCCTCCCTGCCTCCCCAACTCTGCTGTGGCGCAGCAACATTGTGGTGGCTCCTTGAGCAGAACTGACTTCTTTTCCCACCTGGACAAACCTGGATGGCTGACAAACCACTACAACAAATTGCCAGCCGTCCTGATGAAACTTTGACCTCAGCAAGTGCCACTGTATCACGTGAGTGGGCCTCCCATGGATGACACTGTATAGTCCATCAATACTACAGAATTATGCAGTCTCTTTAGCTGTCTGTCCCTCTCCCCAGAGCCTTCTGGTCACCAACACCAGAATCCAAGGCAAGACAGCACCCCAGAGCAGCCAAGGGGCCCCAACCCCTGCCCTTGACTGGCATTGTATCCTCTACCATGGCAGCATGCACAGTCCTTCTGGCTTCCTTAGTGGTAAAACACAGGGTTGAATAATTGCCCTTCAGCTCACTTCCTGCATTGTGGGTTAGTTTACCCCTCCCAAACCAACGACCTTGAATTTGCTTTGACATGTTTTGCTTCCTATTGGCCATCAGGCACACGGCCAAGATGGGCAAAGTTCTAGCAATCACTCCAGGTAGGCAGCAAGACACCTGCTTGTAAAGTTCTTTCCTTGTTTATCTTTACATGCTCAGGACAGAGTAAGTGTTCAATAAATGCTTCCAAAATGAACACCCACTCATGAAAACCAGGGCTCCGAGTGAGCTGTTCCTCACTTGCTTGCTCCCCAGCTCAGGCCCCACGGGAACCTCTTGCACATTAATCCCCCATTCTCAACTTGCTTTTTTGTTGTACATCACAAATGCCAGATGTGAATCAACAAAGACTGAATTTCCCTTACAGGCATGGGGAAGAAGAAGGAAAGACAAAATTATTTTAGCAGATGAGGACTGAGGGCAGAGCCGGACGAAGAAAGCTATAAATTCTATTTATTTATTTATTTTTAAAGAAAGGAGGGACAGTGAGAGAGAGAGAGAGAGAATCGATTTTATTTAGTCTTTCACATGGCTTCCGTTGCTCTGAGACTTTGTGTGTACATGGGTGCTGGGATTTGAACTCACGTACTTGGGCATGCCAGGCAAGCACCATAACCGCTGAGTTACCACTCCAGCCCCTAAATTCTACTTACTAACTGCTGTCCCGATCAGCAATGAGGGCCAGTGTGAATGAATGGCTATTGGGGTGCTATCTTCCTCACTGGCTTTGCAAATTAGTTTTCCACACTTCAACAGTTTTGATGGAGTCAGACTCCTAATATCAACCTAAAATTGTCATTGTAAAAACATGTCTTCCACCAGGCATGGTGGCACACACCAATAATTCCAGTGGCTCAGGAGGCTGAGGCAGGAGGATTGCAGCTTCAAAGTCAGCCTCTGCAACTTAGTGAGGCCCTAAGTAACTTAGCAGGAACTTGTCTCAAAATAAAAAAATAAAATAAAATAAAAAGGACTGCGGATGTGGCTCAGTGTTTAAGCGGCCCTGGGTTCAATCCCTGGAGTCAAAATTTAAAAAATAAATAATGTGTTCATCATTTTAAGCCACAGAGACTTGTGTGCTTCATTGGGTCATTTAATGACAGTGGCAGAGAGTCTAGAAACTCTCTGTACAACCTGCAGTCCTCCAGCTCCTCCCAGGCTCATGTTAAATTGAGAGGGTGGGAAGTAGTAAGCTGTGGTTCCACCAGGATGACCTGGAAGAAGAGGTTTGGGAACGTTTCCTACTTGCTTAGTTTGAGCCCAATCCTCCTTCTAGTGGAGACTAGAATGGCTATTTGACCAGTAAATGTAAAGGTAAAAGATAAAAAAAAATTAGCAAAAGCCTTGGCCCATAGCGTGCCTCCAGTAATGTCAGTTGTTTTTCTTGATGTTGTTTTGATGTTTCTCTCCGGGGAAATAGTCTGTGGATCTGTGACTCAGACCAAGTGCCATCAGTAAGAGGACCAGCCAAATACACACGGCAGCCAGGCTGAGGCCTGGCAGCGGAACAGAAAAGGTCTCATTAAGCTCGATTTCAGTTATTCAGTTCTAATTGGGAAGAGAAAGTTGTGTGAACTAGAACTACAGGGAGGAAGTAAACATTCCGCAGAGCATTGGCCTGGAGGATTTCCCTGCCTCACCTGTGAAAAAGCCCATCCTCCCAGCAGGAAGGCGACCAGCTGGCAGCTTAAGCCTGCAAGCTGCCACCAACCTGCCTGCTCTCCCACTGTGTGTAGGGCCCTCTTCATGGCCTTGCCCAGAGCAGGGGATTTAGTTGCTTGCTCTAGTGTCCAGGACAGTTTCTAGATCCTTCTAGGATTAAGGCCAGATGTGCTGAGTGGCAGTTCTCAGTGGCTGCTTGGCTTCCCTCTGCCTCCGTTTGCTCTTTGTTATGGCTACTGGTAAAAGCGCCTCCTTTGTTTATCTGGGACTCAGCAGGTCTGTAAGATACTGCCAGCTCTGAGCTGGGCTCTGCCCTGAGAGGCTGTAAGTGGAGGGTCACTCGAGCAGCCCCGACCTCCCCAGGCAAAATTCTGGACTGCGGCTTCTCCTCCTTTCATCCCAAATAAGAAAAAAGAAGAAATATACAAATAAGGAAACTTTCAGTGCAGCAAAGATTGACAGATTGGCTTTGGAAAATGTGGCAATTAAAAATTGGGGGCCTTGCCTGTAATCCCAGGGGCTCTAGAGGCTGAGGCAGGAGGATTGCAAGTTTGAAGCCAGCCTCAGCAACTTAACCAGGTCCTAAGCAATTTAGGGAGACCCTGTCTCAAAATAAAATATAAAAAGGGCTGGGGATATTGCTCAGTGGTTAAGTGCCCCTGGGTTCAATGCCCAATACCCCCCACAAAAAAAAACCCACAAAAAAACGTGGGTTGAGTTAACTGCTTAATAGGACAGATACACACCTGCTTCCCTGCTTCTCAGAGCAGGTAATGTCAGGCAACAGGCACACCAGCTCAGGCCCGCTCCTTTGCACTGTCCCCTCCAGGCTTGACAGTGGCCCAACCAGAGTCTCACTACAGTTTAATCAGGGTTTCGAAGGGAAACCCTTCCAAGCAGGTGATAGAGTTTGCCTTCTCCTCGAGTGCATGTTTTAAGCAGTCTTGGAGGGCTCTGATAAAAACCCACTATCAGTCCTTGTTGGCTTATCACATCTTTTCTATCACAAGATAAGAGGGACTAATGTAGAGAACAAGGGCTTTGGATTGGGCTACACCTCTGCATTCACTAATTAAGTGAGCTTTGTCAAGCAAGTTAATATCTCTTAAGTTTGCTTTCATTCCCTGGAGATAATAATGATACATAAAATAAGAAGTGTATCATAGGGCTGTTGTGAAAAGGGAACAGGAGATTGTAGATGACTCGGGTCAGACAGAGATAACACCTGGGGCAGGTTTCCTAATGGTCAACAGCTAAGGACCTGGCACTCTCAGTTTGACCCTTCTCCTCAAACGCAAAAAATTTTTGGTTGGGACTTTCAGGGAGGAAGCAAATCTAGCAGCCTATTAGCACACAGTGGGACAGTTCCTGTGTCTCGTAAATTAATTCTGAAAATCGTAGCATCTGCTTTGGGAGCTTTTTCATTGCGGTTTGGAATTATACATACAATCGTCACAGGAAGAAACACACTAATTCAAACGTATATTCAAACCCTCTGGAATTATACAATCTGCTTCCAAATAACTGTGAGCACACGAACCTTTACATAGATGTAATAAGAAGTAGAATCCAAACGCCGGACATTTACTTGACTTTCCTTATTGACCCATGAAGATGAACTCTGCTATGACTACTACACGGTAGTCATAGAAAATTCCAATGCACAAAGATATTGAACAATGAGACTGAAAACAAATAAGGTTTGAAGTGGAAATTCGGCGACAAAATTTTCATCTTTCACGATGTCATTCATTCATTCATTCGTTAACAGTCAGGAATCTATTCCCTCTCAGGCACTGCACAAAATGGTTGGGGATGCAAAGATGAATTAGGTATGCATTAGAGATGGTCTCTGCCAACTGGAGGTCTTGCATGAGTCTAGAGCCATAAAGTAATGGAGTGGGACCACAGGCATTAGAAACACTGGTGGAGGCAGAGGGCAGGGGAGCACCCCTCTAGAGGAGGGTGTTAGGAAAGGCATCTGAATAGCTTCTGGGGTTTTGTTGGTTGGTACCAGGGATTGAACGCAGAGCCTCTTAACCACTGAGCCACATCGCCAGCCCTTTCGATTTTTATTTTATTTTTTTATTTTTGAGACAGGGGTGCTAAGGCTGACTTTGAACTTGGGATCCTCCTGCCTCAGCCTTCTGAGCCACTGGGATTACATGTGTGCATCACAGCACCCCTAATTTTGTTCTTAAAGAATAAGCAGAACTTATTAGAAGGAAAAAAGAAAAAAAAAAGAGGACGGAATGAAGGCGTCAAAGTGTAACAAGTATTCCGGGTATACGGGCGATAGATGACTTGTTGGTGGGCGCATGTTGTGTGTTGAGTGATAAACAGGACATGGGAAGGTGAATGTGGGTAGCCAGTATTTCCAGCGAGTAGTCTAGAGCAAATAAGTAGGAAAGAGAGAAAATCAAGTATAAAATGCAGGAGGAGAGAAAGGTCCAACAAAAGGACTCTTCCTCTCCGGTCACCTGTAGTTGACCCTTGGAAAAATAAAGAGAAGCAGCAGCTAAGAATGTGAGTGGTTCCTTGATGCAGCCTAGGACCAGAGATAAGTGGCACTGCGTCCTTGCTTGGCCTGGCTTGGTCTTCCACATCCACTCATGCAAGTTTTCAAAGGTAGGGTGGACATTAAATACCAGGTGGGGAGAAGGACGGGGTCAAGCCAAGGGTACGTTTAGACCTCAGTAGTTTGGCCTGGGTGGTGGTTTGGGGTGGTGATTTGGGGTGGAACAAACCCATGCCTTATTTTTCCCACTTTAATTTAATTATTAAAAGCATGTTTTTGTTATTCCTGATTTCAAGATATACGCAAATGAAGGCACACGGAAGGAAATAAAACTTCCATATGTATTCTATCCATAACACAATAAGATGCTCTTTTGTAACTGGATTTCTGTTTTTACTTTTGTGTTTAGAAATGGTTTCCCATTAAAAAAATCAGATAAAAATAATTCTTTTATATTTTCTTATAGTGTTTAGCTTTTTTTTTCACTGGTAAATCCATACTGAGTTTAATGAGCGGTCTTAGGTAAACTAGACTCCTGGTGCATTTATGAGCCTTAGGCCCCTTTTTTCCATTAAGTTACTCTTCTTTTTGGTGTTGGGGGTTGAGCCAGCGCCTTGCACATGCTAAACACTCACTGTGCCACTGAGCTACACCCCCAGTCCCAAAGCTACTCATTATTCTTACCGTTTCTTGCATCCACTTCCTGTTTGTGTAGAGACCAACATTAGGCATGTGTTTCCTGGGTGGTTTTCTCTGTAGTCATAATAAAATGCTATTGCTTAAGATACGTTTTCAACTCCTGTTATTTCTGTCCCCCAAAATGCCAATAAAACCTTGGCCTTTGCCCCACTAGCCACCATCTTGAGTCACCAAGCTGTCATCAACCACTTAGAAACTCACAGCCTGGCCACTAGAAAACTCCTCCATTCTGGTCACTTTGGAGGATTTCAGCAAAAGCCAGGCATCTGTCTGATACATCCTGCACCTGCTGATCTGGGCACCCACCAAGCCAAGGATCGGGTGGCACAATCTCAAGAGGCCTCACTTGCCACCCCTGCCCCTTAAATAGAGGCAGACCTTCATTCATTCCTTAAGCAAGCATCGTGCTCCAGGGTACAGAGTTGAATGAGACATAGTCCCTGCCCCCAAGATACTCTCTTGCCCTTCTAGAATGCTCTGGAGGAGCTGCCTAGTCCAGTGACTTCATGGCATGACATCATGGGAATCTGCCCAATCTTATTCAATTTACTCAACAAATATTTGTTGAGCTCCTGGTATTTGCCAAGAACTGTGCTGGGTGCTAGGATACAAGACCTCAAGGAGCTACGGCTGAGTGGAAGACAGAAAAACAAGTAGGCAGTTATGCTGCCGAGTGCTAACCCACTCATTTTAGTTAGGAGCTTCTGGGCCTTAAATGTTAGGAGCTTCTGGGGTCTTGGTCCTGCCTGCCAAGGGCTCATCAGCTTTACAACCAACGGAATTTATCTCATATTCATAATAATAGCAAAGTCAGTTCAACAAAGCCTCCGGAGTTGCTCTTCAGACCAACTTGTGGAGTTATGGAGGGAATCAGCCAAGGTAGAGAGGTGAATGGTGAACACATGGTTCAAAGAGCTAGAAGAGGTGAGGGATAACCAACCGACATATTGCCCTTGTCCTGGAACCTCCTCCGGTCACTCAGCCTCCTAGAGGTCAATACCAAGAGCAGCAACCAGGAAAGAGATAACACTATCCAGGCCTCAAAGAAATTTCTTTTGCTTTTATCCCAGTGACTCAAACCCATGGGCCCCACAAACCTTTACTTTGACTTGTTGTTTCTGCAGCCTGGGGCAGCTCTTGTGCGGTGGGCTGTTTAGTTGACAAATCTTTTAATGGATGAATTAGCAGGCTTATGTGGTCACCTGTTGGGCCAGGCAGGCTTGAGCCACCCACAGGAAACTCTGTAATAGGCTCCCCACTCACCCCAAAGCATTACCAGACCTCAATCCTGCTTTGATAAAAATCTCAGAACCATCTGAGTTGCCCCATCTCTCCGTCCATTTTCATATTAAGGAAAGTAAAACATACATTATGAACAGAGCTATTTGATAGCAGTATTCCAAGCAAATTTGCTGGAGGAAATTAGGACTTAAATGAGCTTTTGAGATTTCTTTTGCATTTGTATACCTACCCCTGCGCTTTTTCTCCCCTCTGGGCTTTCAGGATTACTCAAAAGGGGCTTTCGGATAGATGTTGGCTTCCTTGCAACCCCCTTATTTCAAGATGTTTTCTTCCACCTCTTTTTAAACACCAGCTAACTTCAGAATCTACCTGCAGTATTTCCTGTGCAGTCTAAACACTTGACACTCATCCCCCAAAGAAATAAACCCTTTCTGTCTCAATTCACCCGGTTCAGCCACACAACACTGTCTTTCTACCACAGGGGTGGAGTACACATGAGCCCCCTGTTCCTATCCTGAAAGCTGTACCTTTGCCCCACCCCACCCTGCCAGGCACCCACCCTAGTGCCATGGCACATACTGCTACTTTGTCAAAGGTGATTAGTGTTTCTCCTTCCCCTCAATCCATCACCACCCAGAGAAACTCATCAGTTCTGCTCAAGGTGGTTCACAGGCTTTGTGAACAAGAAGGAATGCTCCTAAACCACAGAAAGTTCTGGATGCACTGAGTGTTCCCCAAGCTTCGTTTCTTCATATGTAAGTTGGATACTCACCAACTTATGGGGCTGTCACAAGGCTTGGAGGTAGCACGTGGAAAGGGCCTTCCATTGAGCTTCGTAAGTGGAGGTACTCAGCAACCAGCGGCCACACTCACTACTGTCATCGTCACGCATGTCATTCATCGCTTCTTATTTTAAGTTGTGGCCCAAGCATCGTTGATCAAGCAAAGCAAAAGGTCCAAATACGTCTGTTCTTTCTTAGCATTAGTGACACGTGTAGAGTGGGGGGCACTCCCCTAGTGGAGGAAAAGCAAGAGAAATACAAGCCCTCCCTCTTTTAACCAGCTGATATGTAAGCACATATGTGTGTGTATGTGCGTGTATGTATGCATGCACATATACATGATATATATATGACACATGTCAGATAGAGTCCAAATTCCTTTCTCACTCCCCTCCTCTTTCCCCTCTTACCTCTCACCTTCCTTCATTTTCTGCTCTGCTCTCCAGTGGCCACAGCTGCCCTTCACTCTCTAGGTCCCCCGCATAGAGAGGGCTTAGGCACCAGATCCGCTGTCTGAGCCCCGCGCCATGTAAGTGCAGTCAGGTCCCCGGCACGCAGCTGCACACGCACCTGCCTCAGTTGCCTTCGCAGTGCACCCCGCAGCCTGGAATTCCGCTGGAGGGAATCCAATTCTGTGTATCCCCAGGGAAGGGGCCAGTCCCACTCTCTCTGCTCTGCTTCCTTTAGAAAGGCTTATTTGATAAAATAAAACACAGCTCTGTTAGCTTCTTTATCTTTTCCAAGCCAAAGATAAAAGTAAATGGAAAATGTTATTTGTAAATGATCCCTCACCACTGTTGCTGTGAATCCTTAAGTGGAGTTTTGGTTTCCGGCTCTG
This sequence comes from Aplodontia rufa, assembly GCA_004027875.1. Lineage (NCBI taxonomy): Eukaryota > Metazoa > Chordata > Mammalia > Rodentia > Aplodontiidae > Aplodontia > Aplodontia rufa. The sequence goes on from PVKS010011252.1 coordinate 12,012, forward strand.
TTTTAACGGCCTCTTCTTACTCTATGTTCTTTCCTTGTGTCACCTCACCTCTCCATTCAATGAGTATTTGTTAATTTCTTCTCTGTGTCAGGGAACATTCTAGGCTCTGGAGATTTAGCACAACACAACTGACCATGCCCTGGCTCCTCTGGGGTTCACATTCTAGCAAGGGAAACAGCAAATAAACACGCATATAGGCTGTGGAGTGAAGAGCACCAGGTCTTGGCATAGGATGAGCATGGAGGAGCAGGCACATCTCCCCAGGAACATGGCACCAGGGAAAAGATGAGAAAGCAAGGAAGGTGAGTCAGGAGGAAGAGCATCGCAGCAGAGAAAAGAGCAAGTGCAAGAGGGAGGCGTGCGATGGGGCTATGGGGATTCAGGCAATGAATGGGAGAAAATGAAATCACAGCACAGCAAGAAATAGGGAAGTGGTAGAAGGTGAGCTTCCTAGAACAACCCGGGGCACATTGCTAGGAATGCATCGGCCTTGGTTAGGAAAGATTTTCTTTTACACAAAATGAGCGTTGTCAAAGAGTTTAGAAATGTCTGATGCAGTTTTAGAAGGGCCAGTTAGGCTACTTGGTGGAGAGATGAAAAGATGTTCGGAGAGGCTCCAGGGAGCCCATATCAACCATTGTCTGCTTTACTGCAGATTTCCTTGTGAGAATTGGAGGGAGACTATCACAAGCACTAAGCAAGTCGTGCTGGGAGCAGCATCCAACCCTTATTCCTGAGCCGCTCCTTCCTGCCTCCCTGCTCCCTATCAATTTCAGATCGCTTTCCTCTCTGCTCTCAAAAGATATTCATCTTTGCCCCAGCTCCTACTCCCCTCAAAACAATCAAATCCCCATGGTGTTTGGAAAATAAAGGGACCCTCTCTTAGCAAGATCTATTCTCCCCTTCAGGCAACGCAGGGACCTTTGTTCCTTGAGGGTGTTTTTCTCTTCTCTCCTCCTACTTCAAACTGCTCATCCTAAGTATTTTTTCCAAAAAGTCATCTGTTATAAACTATTCAATTTTATGAATAAGATACAGAAGAGAAGAATTTGAAGACTCAAAGCATAAAGAAATGATAAAGAGATGGAAGTACATTAGTACTTGAATTTGATCATTACCCATTGTATACGTGGATTGAATTATCCACACTGTAACCCAATGCACACACATTGTGCACACACACACACACACACACACACACATGTTATGTATTAATTGAAAAGAAAATGTAGTAACAAAATAAATAGCAATTCTGCTGGTTGAAATTTTCTATATCTTATCACACCTATATTTAGTAAACGTTTCTTTTAATCTTTTAGTGATTCCGTTTCCTTATTCCAATGTCTTCCACATTTTCTAAGAACAGACAAATGTGGTTATTGCCCCGCCTAAACCTTCATGCTGAACACAGAAACTGTCACTTAACAAATGTAGATGAAACAGACCAAATGGACAGAAATCATTCTCTTATTATTTTCCCCATTTTATTGTGCATTATTGTTGTGCATAATGATGGGATTAGCTGTTACATATTCATAAAGAACAATCGAATTTGGCCAATATCACTGCCCAGCATTCCGCCCTCTCCGTCCCTGCCTCTCCCGCCTCAGTCCCTTTCCTCTATATCTTACTATTTTCTGATGAACTCTATTACATAGATTGGGGGCCAACGGGTTGATTTTGTTTTTTCTTGAGGTTTGTAAAATCGCAGGTAAGCTAGGAACTCAGGATTTCAAAGCAGAGTACTGAAGTCTAAATGTCACCAGGCCTTGACTGAGACAGTAATAAAATCCTCACCCCCCCCTTCCCTTCACCCCTGGAGGCTTACACGGCTCATCCAGCCTCCCTCTCCCTTCTCAGTCAATCGCCTGCAGTGTTCTCAGAGGGGGACTTCCAGTGTTCCATGGAGAACAGCAGCTTCTCAGGGGTGGGGCTCCCGTCTCCCCATGTTCTGTTCAGCACCTGGGACATGTTGCTCTTGGTATCACTCCAGGATATTCACTTTCCCTAGCAATTTGTCTAATCACACTGAGCAGAAAATGGATGAATTACTTCATTCAGTTGGTCCCTCTGACCTCTAGCAGCTGGCTGCAGAGCTCTGCAGGAAAGGTGCCCAGGAGCTTCTGTTGATTGACAGCCATGCTTCTCCTTTCACCATCTGCCTGTCAACAACTCTTCGCTCTAGGACTGGGGATGGGAGGCAAGGTCGCGCCGTGGTGGGCCACCTCATCTCATCTAGAAGGTGAAGCTGTAGAAGAGCAGGTAACAAAATGTAGCAGATCTCTGGCATCTAGCCTCATCTACGCATAATATGCATTAAAATCTGGATTGTAAACATAACTCTGTATCTAACGGAGACCAATGAAAACCAAGGGGAAACGCGATGAAAGCGATTTCTATGGTCGGCAGAACATGAACTGTGTGAGGGCTAAAGGCTGAATCCAGTTTGGATTCTCCTGAGTGCTCTTGCACTCAGGACAGACCTCATGGCAGGTGCTTAATGAACTTTCAGAGAGAGAATAAGTCATCCCTCTGGGCTTCCTTTATCCTGCTAATCATAGAGAAATTGTGCTTCATCATGTTTTTTAAGATAGCCAGGGAACTGGCTTATGCCATTAATCCCAGTGGTTTGGGAAACCGAGACAGGAGGGTTGCAAGTTCAAAGCCAGGCACAGCAACTTACCTGAGTCCCTAAGCAATTTAGTGAGACTCTGTCTCAAAATAAAAAATAAAAAAAGAGTTGGTTTTGCGGGTAAGCACCCCTGAATTCAATCCCAAATACCAGAATTAAAACAAAGAAAAAAAAAAAACAAAGAAAGGTAGCCAGGGAATAAACTCTCACAGTGTTCATTGTCTTAACATCAAGTGCCTGATAATTTTCCCAGCTGGGACTCCTTGTTACTCTCTTCTAGGTCTCAGCAGATCCTACTTTTTAGAATATGGTCATCTTGTCACCCCATTCCCATTCCTTTATCTTAAGCCACTTAAGAAATAATACTTCTAATTCCACCAGAAAAAATCCTAATGAGATGCTTGGATCCTGAAACAAAGGCCTAATGAGTGAGCTCTTGTGAGCAACTCAGGATGTTGACAAAGTCCCTCCTCAGCTGAGTCTCCCACCCGGAGCTGGAGCTGGCAGGGCTCCTACCACCCAGAAAGTGATAGACAAACTCACTTTAGATGCTTTGGCCCCAGGGGGAATGCGAAGGCAGAAGGCACAAGAAGGCAGGGACGCCTCCAGAGCACTGAGGCAAGCCACTGGCTGGCTGGTGGGGACGGCTCCCTCTCCCTGTGTTTCCTAACCACATCCTTGGTGGAGGCAGAGGAGAGAGCTGAGCCTCCATTAGTCATGGGAAGCTCTCAGCTTCCAGCTGTCCACATGTCTTCGGGATAATTACACAGTAATAGCACACAGGGTGACTACGCAGCTCCTTGACAGTAAGGAGAGCAGCGTGGGGACAGGTGATTCCCAATAGGTGACTATCAATGTGAGCTTCGCTCTCCACTGAGGACCTCAGCATTCCTAAGCGGAGCTGAGCTGTCTGCTGAACAAAGGTGTTACGGAGAGGGCAAACACAGTCTGTAGCTTCCATAAGTTAATTTAACAAATGCCAGGCCCGTGAGTCACCCCTGGGGCACACCTTGTCCCAGAGCTCCATGGAAACCAGTCATCGAGCCTTAGGCTCCTTCCCTCTGCTGCCTTCTCCCACAGGCAGACTTCACTGGAGACGGGTCCCCCCTTTGACTTATATGGTCACCCAGAGGACTGCAGTGATAGCAACCTGACCAAGAGGTGAATATGCAGAGCGTGACCGCGGGCAATCTGCCCAGGTGGGTCCAAATGCAGGGCGTGCTTGATGACTACAGGCAATGTACCCCAAATTCCTTCCCGTGCTTAGCCCTCAACCACAACTCTTAAAACTACAGCAATTTTAAGAAAGGGTTCTAAAACTCCCTAACCCGGGGGAAAGAAATCTATTGGAGAAATAAGAGGGGAACAATAAGTTGAAGAAAACGCGTTTAATCCATGCAAGTGGTTTTCATAATTTATTAATTTGGAAAAGTTGTTTGTTGTTTTGTTTTTTGTTTTTTTTTTAAGAGAGGGAAAGTGTGAGAGACAGGGAGAGATTTAATTTTATTTAGTTTTTCATGTGGTTTTCGTTGCTCGAACACTTCATTGTGTACATGGTGATGGGGTTTGAACCCATGTCGTCGTGCATGCCAGGCAAGCACCGTGACCACTGAGCCGCCACTCCAACCCCCTGGGTAAGCTTTTGAAAGAATATGGGAAACTGCTGAAATCTTCTCATAAAACCTAGAGCATGCTTGCACACACACATACACACACACACTATATATATAGTGTGTGTGTGTGTGTGTGTATATATATATATATATATATACACACACACATATAATATACACAGCAATTATTTAAATTGTTTGAATTGGAATATATTTCAAAAACATATCTTCATCAACTGTTCAGGCCTCAGTGTAAAAGCCTCAGGACCCAAGTATAATAATAAACCTTTCATTCGAATGTTTGTGTCAGATAACTAGAATGGAAATAAAAGCCAACAACCCACATAAACCTAACATAGTACTTCTCTGTCTGGGTAATTTGGTTATAAGATTCGCATCTTGTTCCAAAAATGATTTTGGAAACTATCCATTTCTACTGACAATTGGTAAAATAAAAGTGTCAAGTTTCAGCAAGTGAGTGAAATCTGTTAATCAAGACTAGACCAGACTTATTCATCTCTCTTTTTTCCCTTCTGAATTTCGAACAGTATTTGAGACTACGCTTCAGAAAAGCCATGATTATAAATATTGATCCACCTTTATCTACTCAAAGCATACGCAATTTTCCATTGATCATGGCCTGGGAAAGTTTCCCCAAAGACATAATGCATGCTGCTGTCAACGGATTTTCTCAGGGTCTAACAGGTGATACAATAAGTGGCCAGTAACAAATGCAGACGGAAATGGAGAGTTTTGCAAAGTCACCCAAAGTAAGAAAGGAGATATTTTAGTCAGTTTCCTTCAAAAAGCAGAAAATAGTTGTATCAACTCCTGGGATACAGATTTCAAATGTTCTAGTCCTTGGCAAGTTCTAGAGTGCTCAGGAAAAGACTCCACAGAAGAGGTCTATCAGATGGCAGGTGGAAACTTCAACTTCTCCACTGACTCATTCACTGCGTCAAGGAAGAAAATCATAGTGGAGTAGCATTAGTTGGGGCACTTGCAATTAAAGCACAGTGGAGTGACATCATCACACACAGTCTCAGACACATCCACAGCTGAACCGTTGAACTGGGCTTGGACGTGGCCACCCCTGGCATAACTTCTGGAATGGGCCAAATCACAGTTTACTGAAACTTTCTATTTGTTGAGCATTGTGTAAAGACTCCTTTCCCACACCAGAAACTGATATACCCAATTCCTTTCTTACAAGATAGCCTAACTTTTTCCAACCTAAATCATAATTCCTAATTAACAAGTGATATAATTACCAACCCCTTCTGGTTGAAAGCTACAAATACAGCTACCACTTTGTAAAACATCAGAATGCATTTTCAAGATTGCTTGAATCTGTTTTCCCAGATTGAAATCCTAATTAGACCAAAAAATGTAATTTTCTGTGTTCTTGACTACATTATTTTTATTCTCAGTTAACGACTCACTCTTCCATTTGTGTATTAATTCAGTAAGTATGTACTAATGACCCTACCATGACAAGTCACTGTGACAGCAGATGAGGTAATGTTTAAGCTACACTCCCTGCCTTCCTGAGATCAAGAATATAATATACAATCTTCTTTTCCTTTTTTATTTGCTTAGAAGCCACCAGAATTTGTTAGTGGAAAAACAATGATTGAATCCCCTATAAACATCTCTTTATATTCTTTTAAAACAGGGTTTCTTGACCTTAGCACTGTTGGTATTTTGACCAGATAGTTCTGTGTTGTTGAGGGCTGCCCTTCTCTCTGGAAGATGTTTATCAGTATCTCTGATCTTCACCCACTACATACCATTAGCACTGTCTCTGCAGTTATGAGCATTAAAACTGTCTCTAGACATTTCCATCTGTTCCCTGGGAAGAAGAATCATCCCCCATAAAGAGCCACCAACTTAGAAGACAACAGAAGGTGCTATGCATGGCTGAGTGAGGAGAGAATTAAGAGAAACTAGACATCGGAGAGTATGCTGCTTTGTGTTAGAGCAGGTGACACAGAATTTCAGTTGCCTAATGATTTTTAACACCACAGACACCATAGACACTTGCTTCCTGTTAGGATATAAAAATCAGCAAGAAACTCTTCCTTCCACCTTTACAGCCAGACACATCCAGACAAGTTATATAAAAATAGCTTAAAGAAGCCCATCAAGGAACAGAGGCTGCAAGAAAAACTAAGTGAAATGAAATTTAGGAGAGAGAAGACTGTAGCTGATTTGAACCTTGGATGAAGATACAAACAGGAGGAATTATGTCGCAGATGGGGTGGAATTCAGTGGAGCTTTTAACGAACTTTGGATACCTTCTAGTTGATTGGGGTGAGGGACTGGAGTCTCAAGGATCTGTATTTACAAATTGAGTTTGTATGTATTCTCCTTCTTTGGTATGGTCCTTCCTCAAGTACACTGAAGATTGGGAGCAGGACAGAAGATCTGAGAAATAGCTACCATGAGACACATGGGCCTTCAACAAATGTCAGCAGTGGCCTCCAAAAGCTGGAAGTGGGACAGGATTGCTGAGAGAATCCCAGGAAGGCCTCTGGGCCTTTGCTGGAAGCAGGGTCAGAGAATGATAAGGTGTAACCCTGTGATGTGCCAGGTCCTCACCAGCAGTGGCCTGCTGAAGGCTGGTACTAGGGCTGCAGTACCGAAAGCCTTTTCAGGCTCACAAGGCTTTCATGAAGGACAAGCAGTAACTCCTCAAGTCTAAGGATGGGACAAAAAAGGAGGAGAAACAGCAGGCGAAGAAAGCTGAGGGACTGACCAGAGAAGGAAAAAAATTTAATATGAGAAGCCGGCAGCCAGATTGTTAAGCCAAGGTTCAGAATGCTGAGTTTTAAAGCACAGATCTCAAGAGTCTCACTGATGTTCCCATGCCAAGCCCAGGTGAACGAGGAGTCCTAATCTTGTCTTAAAGATTTAAACCCAGTTTGAATGAAATCTAACCAAGTCAGTTTCCCATCCTCCAGGCCTTACACCAAGAGGCAGAAACACACTCCAAACGGGGAAGAGGGAGTGTTGTAGGAAACGCAGGTGGAAGTGATGGTGGAGCGGTGAAGGTGAAGAGGAAACCAAAGAAAGTTTTGCACACGGCAGAGCTTACCAATGTCAGACAGAGCCATCTGCCACCAGAGGAGGCTCAGGGCTCAGAGAGGAGAGGGATCTCACTGAGCACAGGAACACTGGGCCTGTGGCTGATGGGAGGGTAGCAAACCAATAGTCTTTTCTGCTCTAGCAGCTGCTGGCTCCGTGAGGAGGCCCCACCGTCTCCCTTGAGAGACCACAGCTGCACACGGCCTGTGTTGGCCTAATGGTGGATCAGGATGACTCAGAGAAGTCTTTCCACACTCCTGGCTTTACAAATGCCGGGAAGTGGATGTCAACTCCTGCAAGCGGGGCAGGAATGCCAACAGGGACCTCTGCTGAGGTGCAGGGCATGGGGCTTCTGTGGGCCTAGGAGGACGTCTAGGGGTGCCCCCTGGACCCCAGTACTCATTCTAAATAGGGGGAGGCAGAAGTGCATTTCACACCTAGCGTGTATTGACATAACTAAAGCCACAGCAGAGCTCAGGCTACCTCTGTGACAACCTTGATTGACCACACCCCCACCCCGCAGCTTGACAGATGAGGTTCTCCATTTCCTGAGTGTTTGTAGCATTCGTCTCAGTCTCTAGCGTCTACTGTTTTTTTCCATGCACAAACGGTCTTGCATCAGATCTAAAACTGACAAATACACGAAGAAGCAAGAAAAAGAAAAAAAGGATGTGAATAGTACCAGACCTCAAGGGGCCCAAATATTGGAACTTTCAATCTATCTATCTATCGCCTATCTCTTCTATCTTAATGAAATATTAGCAAATCACATCCACCAATGCACAAAGTTCATAATTAATAAATGATAAGTCTTGACCAAGTGGAATATATCCTGAAATGTAAAAGGATTTAGCATGGAAAAGTCAGTCAATACAATCTTCCATATTAAGGGAATAATGGAGCAGTCATCTCAATAGAGGCAAAAGAAAAAAATATACTTGATGAAATTCAATACCTGCCCAGTTCAAAAAGCTATGAGTAAACAAGAAATAGAACAAAACTTTTTTTCATGTAATTACAGGTTACTCCTCAAACTAATAACATTGAGTTTTTTTCATCCAATAATTGGGAGCAAGGCAAGAACATCCACTCTAACACTTTAATTTGTAATATTCTAGAAGACCTAGCACTTTCTATTCATCATAAGTTACTATTAAGGGGCTGGAGTGGTGGCTCAGTGATTACGTTGCTTTCCTGGCATGCGTGAGGATGCAGGTTCGAACTCCAGTACCAGGTACACAACAAAGTGTTGGAGCAACAAAGGCTACATGAAAAACTGAATAAAATTGATTCTCTTCTCACTGTCTCTCACTCTCTCTCTCTCTCACACTGTCCCTATATCTTAAAAAAAAAGTTACTATTAAACAATGAATTGTCAAAACAGAGACAGGAAAATAAATATATGAAATACTTATACATAAAATAAAAGTCATATATCCAGGACATAAAGAGAAGTCCAAAGGAAAAAAAAAACAAATTTGTAAAAATAGACAAGAGATTTGACATGTATATCACACAGGAGCAACAAATGTCATGAACAGGGAACAAGCGCTTAACAGTATAGATCATCAGGGAAGCAGCAGTTGATGTCACCGTAAGATGTCATTTCACACAGTGAGGACTGCTGAAATAAAACATATCAATATCAAAAATTAGCCTCAGTAAAACCAAAGCATCAACAATTCCATGTGTGGAGCAACAGGAACCCCATAAATTTCCACTAGGAATGTAAAGTGATATCATCAATTTGGAAAATTCTGAAAGTTTCATATAAAGTTAACCATATACGCCTATGACCCTGAAATTCTACTCCTAGATGTTTATTAGAGAAATTGAAAAAACAATGAACACAAAGAGATGGTTATAAGAATATTCCAAACTGGAAAGAATCCAATTATGTATACCCACACAGAACTCATAGACACATTATGATATATGTACACAATACAGTACTACTTAGCAACGAAGTAAAACAACTGATAAAGGCACAGAGACGAATCTCAAAACATGATCTGAGCAAAATTATTCAAACCCCAAAGAATCTATAACATATCTCTATCATTTATTTAGGTAAAACTAATTATGGTTAAAAAAAATCCAAATGCTGTTTTCCCCAAAGTTCCAGCAGGGTTCGAGGTGGGGCAAGAGAGAGTGTGTGAAGGAATTAACCAAAAAAGACATGGGGGATCTTTCTTGTGATGGAGATGCTCTTCATCTTGATTTCGGTGGTTGTGTGTAATCTTATCAAACTGAATAAGGTCTAGGCATCTTATTGAATATAAATTAGACCTCATTAAGATTAGTTTTTTAAAAAGAGCCATGGTTTATAAAGCAGCTTGACAAACCGAAGGCAGAATCCCTGAAAATATTCACTGGAGAAAAGTAAAGACAAATTGTCCCCAAATCAATCGGCTGTGGCATCATTACAGTGTGAGGAAGGGATAACTCCTCTCATTTACTTCGTGGCTACTCTGCACAAATTTTCTGCCTTGCAATTTTGTCTGTATTAGTAGGACAGCTGCATTCACCTGGCCCTGTGTCAGAGAGCCATGAAATAGTGGAAGGACCGGTGAAATAGACCAAATGAAAGCAAATGTCCAGTTTGGTCTTGGAGTCAAGTGTCAACTCACAAAAATGTACTGCCAATCGATGTTCACTGTCAGCTCTAATGACAGGTGGAGGGACGCATGCTCAGAGCCTGCTTCTGCTCATGGGTTCCAAGATTCACCAAGCTGCTTAAGGAAGCATTGCTTACACACGGGCTGGTCTTCCCGGCTACCTTCTTTCCTGGATGGTTTTGTTCAAAGGCGTGAGCAAGCGAGGAGAGCGTGGAGTGAAACCCAAGCATAGGGAGAAATGGGAGTTGGCACATCAGTGTGCCGTGGGTGGGGCAGGAGGGCGTGGGGACAGCATCTCCCTCCCATGTCAAGCATGCTGCCCACTCCTTACAAGGCTCTGTACTCTTTGATGTGTCCTTTCCCATAGAGGGAGTCCTTTGTGAGAGAGGGGGAGGTAAGTGAGCTCGTGGGAAAAAATGTCTCTCAGGTTTTGAGCAGTAAGTTGGCTGGTGCCCAAGTAATGTCCTCAAGGTGTGCCATGAGAGATGAAGTCACTTGGCTTATTTTACCAGCTTCGCGATGGCGTCAAGACCTGACAAAGCCAGGCAACACGTACAAGGAAGCTAATCTGAGGCAAGACCATGGCACTGGAGAAGTCTTTGTGACCCCATTCAAAACAAGGTCCAAGGGAGGCCTTTACCGGAAACGAAAGCCAGGTCATGGGACAATGGAATGAACTACTGGCACTGCGGATGTGTAGCTGAAATCAGACCAACTCGTGCACACAAGCTCCCTAAGACAGGCTAGAGTCCTGTCACCCTTCAAGTTATTATGTTTTCCATATTTGTTAACCATTTATTTAGTGAAGAAGGAAAAGACCCTGCTTTCTGGAAGGAATAGAAGTAACCTTTCTTTCTTTTCTATTCTTTTATGTTTTTTTAGGGAGAGAGAGGAAGAGAGAGAGAGAGAAACAATTTTATTTAGTTTTTCATGTGGCTTTCATTGCTTGGACACTTCGTTGTGTACGTGGTGCTGGGGTTGAACCCGTGTCCTCATGCATGCCAAGCAAGCGCCTTAACAGCCTAGCCACTGCTCCAGCCCCGCAACCTGTCTTTAATTATAGTACACACACAGGAAGGAGCAGATATCCTAATGTGCAGCTCATAGAAATCTCCACAAACTGAACACACTCGTATTCTGTGCAGCGGACCCTCTAATAGGAGATCAGGAGACCCTCCTCCACTTTCTTCTTCTCCCAATGATCCCCTCCAAGGGAGCCACTCTCTTGACTTCTAACACCAAAGCTAGTTCTTAACTCAGGAGCTGTAAACTCTGTGTTCACACATTGCTAAATTTATCATTTTAACTTAAATTATTGGGGACTTTCATTTCATGGCTTATTGTGTTACCTACAAGCACAGAGCGGTTTTCAGTCATACTCTTCAGTGATGTGACCCTATTGCAAAAACTGTTCCCTAGACATGGTACCTTGTCAGTCCTCGTTTGATTTCAGAATGCCCGCTCTGTGTGTTATTACTGACTTCGAATGATTGTCCAGTGGCTGGACTCAGGGGGGAGCAGCCTATCATTGCCCCTGATAACACAAACTAGTCCTCTCCTGTCCATGAGGATAGGTTCTAAGACTCCCAGTCAATGCCTAAAACCATTGAGAGTACCGAACTCTTTGTTTTAATACCTTTTCCATCTTAACTAAGCACTTAATCATGTATGGTAGCTTGAAGTTTTGCAGTTTGAAGTACAAGAGCAAACTAGCAGGGATTTCTTGCTCCTTCTTCACAATTGTATAGATGGACGATTCATTATTATTATACAACTTAGCAACCTCAATATGTGATGTTGCCCCATATTAAATCAAGAATTTCCCCCTTTTCATTTAAGGGAAGAACTTTACAGCTTCTCTTTCATTTATCCAAATTGCCAGTGTTATTACTCTCATTCCTTGGGACGATTTTTTGAGTAATAAGAGTTACTTGAACATAAGAGCTAGGATATTGAGTCAACCAATGCAGGTACTGAGTAACTGATGGTCAGGTGTCACGTACAGTGGACATACGCTGGACAAAGCGATAGATCACCTTCTGGTAAGGTTAAAGAAAAACTGAGGGAGATTTTACTAGAAGATTCGGGGTGCATTTTTAAATTTCTGAGTTGTTTCTTTCTGGAATTTTTCATTTAATATTTTCAGAGCATGGTTGACCATGTTTAACTAAATCTGCAAAAAGCAAAATCACAGATAAGGGGGGACTACTGTATTCATGTACAAAAATAGCAAAGATATGCTGATTCTAGAAAGTTCTTTCATTTCTATTCAAGAGCACCACCTACTTCGGCAGAAGTGGAACAAATTTCTATTTTGCTGGTAATAAGAGAAGCTGCATGTGGAAACCTGAGTTAACAGGCACTTGTTGTGATTTATTACACCGAATGTGCTAGTAACATTTCTTCGAGACTGGTAATAGAGATGCCTAGTCTTTTATCTGATATTTGCATTATGAATGTCTTGTTCAGCTTGTGGCTTGACAAACCTGACTGTCTTCTGGTCTGAAACTTTGTAAGACTCTCAGTACAGGCCTATAGATGGTTTGAAAGCCAAGTACAGGAGAGATTCCAATCACTGTCCTCGCAACATAGCGTTGGGATTGTCACTGAAATTCCCAGACATTCAAAACGTGCCTTCTCTGGATTTTGAGGACAGAGATAAGTAAGATCCAGTCCCTCCCATACAAGAACACAATCAGGCAGGGACTCAGACATGTAAACAAATACCAGAGTAGAGACGACAGTGCCCTGTGCCTTCAGGAATCAGGAAGGTCTCACACAAGAGAAAACATTTGAAAGAGTCTTGGAGAAGGAATAGAATTTCCCTAGCACAACCATGAAGAGAAGGCATTCTTCTTTGAGAAAGCAACGCAAGAAAACCCTGGTAGAAGGAAAGTTCATGGGCCGGGTGAGGAACAACAGCATTTTTTTGTTCAATAATAATCTAAGGAACACCTTTGTCTGAGCCACCTGGATGGATGCTGAAGCAGTTCTGGGTCTCTTCATTATGATCACACCTTATGGGATTGATGACCTGGTAAACTTCCTCAGTAATTCTGTTGTGTGCAAAATTTGGGAAAGGTTTCCCTGTGATAGTAGAGATGAAAGGTAGAGGTGGAAGATGAAGATATGACAGGAGAAGTAAGTTGGAGGTTCAAAGTAAAGGTATGTGTGTTATGCAGAGGACTGGCCACCGGGGAATGTCAATCTTCAAAATCACACTGTCTGATAGGTGTCGTTATCTCTGCATTATACGTGGGTGGAGATTCAAGAAGACAAAACAGTTTCCAAAATTCACAAGTAATGACCTGATAACTTGAATCCACGTATCTGAACACAATGCCCATACTCTTGTCCATTTAACTGCACTGGAACAATTTTCTTTAATACAATTGTGCTGACCTGGATCTTTTTCTTCCCTAATTCTTCTTATAAGCAAGAACTCTCTTGGGTGAGTGCAAGGTCTGGGAGAGATTGGACCTCACCTAGAGCTTTGGGGACCCCATGGTGAGTTCAACTCCTGCACTCTGGACTTCTGACTGTCAGTAGCACTGAAAAGTCTTGATTTTTTATTCTTTTTTATTACTTCCCTTCATTCCTGGTAAGGTCTTCTTCTGATTTCATTGTGTGGCCATTGGATGATCTTTACAAACAGCTGATAATTTCTACTGGGTAAAATGTGGCAAGAAAATTTGGTCAAAGTTTCCGTTTTTCCTTTGGCCCGTATTGAGTTCAAATCAATTGAGAATTTCATGCTCAACAGGAAGTTAATATCGGGACTGCTGAGTTTTGTATTTCTTGGTTTATTCTAGACACATGGCTGAAATTTTAGTATTGAAACTGTGAGCTTTCTCTGGGAATATGTCCATAAATTTACATATCTGCAATTTAGAAAGGTCTTTGCCTTTCATTGTACAGATGTATAATACTCTCCTACCTCCTAATGGCATTAGGAAACTAGACCATGAAATAGCTTACATTAAAGGATCTCTGTTCTGATTGGCTGATAAATAAACCATTATATAGATTGAATATCCCCCCAAATCTTGAAAATTAAGAAAAATTGGCTTCTAACATTTTCTACATAGGAGGAGGAAAGAGGTATTCTTGTTTTCAAAAGAGTTAATTTTTGTTCATCTGGTTTTTATTTTTCCTCCACTTAGTTGTATATGTGGTACTGAGGATCAAACCTGGGTTCTCACTCATGCCAGGCAACTGCTCTACCACTGAGCTACCTCACTGGCCCAAAAAGAGGTATTCTTATAAAAACGAATTCAAAAGCAATTTAACAATTCAAGTTCACATAATTCAGGCAAATAACATTAGTTCAATAATATTGGCTTAATGAATACACATTTTTTGACCTATCAAAGTTTTATGGTACAAACATACATTTTTATCTTACCACAAATGTTCCCCCTAAATACATGCAAATTTACTGATTAAATAAGCTTGTATCACTCCTACTAAATGTTCAAAGTGATGAAAAATATGAATTTGTACTTAACCAATTTGAATTCATATTCAGACAAATTTTTTATCAGTTATAATTATGTTTTATACTGTGTCAACTTGAAGATGATTTGCAAGTTCCTTAGAATTGATGGTAAATTGAACTAATGAATGTGTATTCATTAGATGTCCAAATCAATCATTTTCAGAAAAAATGAGTTCTAAAGCATTCATTGCCCAGCATAATTTTTATGTGGTAAAAATTCGAATGTATCTGTTAATGAGTGTCTGGTACTTTGAGAAATCACACTGCAGGAGATGCAAATGGACTTAGAAAAGTATCAATACTTTTCAGAAAGGGAATTTTATTTGCTGTGATTGAAATTAGCTAAGATTCTATAGATTTATATCTGAGGTTTTCAAGAAGAGTTTTAGAAAACTAGAATTTGTTTTTCTGTCAAATGAAAAAAAGTCTCCAATTATTGATTTTTCTCTTAAACATTTGTAAAAGGTTTTCCCTTACCTACTATGTGATCTGCTTAGAAATCAAGCTTTTGTGTGGCTTGTCAGAATAGTATTCTGTGTTTTATGTTGACTTTATCAAGTATTAGTCCATTTTAGCTGCCATAACAAAAATACTTTCTAAACCATGTTGCTTATAAACAACAGAAATGAGTCTCTCACTCATTTCTTGAGGGTGGAAATCCAAGGTCAAAATGCATGTAGATTCAATGTCTGGAGAGGGACGTACTTTCTGATTCATAGATATTATCTCCTCACGGAGGAAGAGCTAGGCAGCTCTCTGGGGCCTCTTTCATAAGGAAACAAGGTACCTAATCCTTCATGAGGGGCCTAATCACTTCCCAGAGGTTATGAATTTTTAGGGGACACAAACATTCAGACCACAGTAAGGTCCTTGATTATTCAAGGAAACAGAAGATTCTCACTCAGAAAAGCATAATAGTCTCTATAATCATATTAGCTTCTATTTTCCTTTTTAAATCTTCCATTGTTTTTTTGGTTAAGTAAGTAGCCAAGTATGGTTTCTCAGTCACCCACGATCTTTTCTTAGCCAGATGTTCAAATCTCCTGACAACTTTTGATGTTTACTTTCCCCAAGTCAACTCTGATGTTTTCTACCTAAAAGCGAGATTTCTAGAAGTCTTAGTCAATCAGGAGATTTGCTTAGACAAAATTTTAGAAAACATTTTAACCATTGTGTGCTATATATATGAGAAGGACCTAGAGAACTGTCAATGTCATCTTTGTCCCTGTATCTTTCTGTTTATCACAGCCCTGTGTCTACTTTGCATAATATTAGATTTTGGTATACAACAGTCTCCCCTAATCCGTGGGGTATGTATTCCTAGGCCCCCAATGGACGCCTGTAATTTGGATGGTACCAAACCTATAATTTAATGCCTTTTCTATCTTAATGAAGCACTGTGGCCATAACTTTTGCAGTCTGAGGTACAGCAGCAAAAAGAGCATGAATTTCTTTTTCCTTGTTCACAATTTTACAGATACAAGATTCCTACTAACATGGATCTTAGCATCCTCAGCGTGTGGTTGTTTTCTCTTTCCTTATTAAGTTTTCCTTTTCACTTAAAAGAAGCATTTTACAGTTCCTAAATGACATATCCAAATTGCCAGCATCTCTACTCTTATGTTTTGGGGCATTAAGAAAATAATGGCCATTTGAACACAAGCACCATGATACCGTGACAGTCAATCTGATAGTCACGGTGGCCACCAGGAGACTAGTGGGTGGATCATGTAAACAGCATGGACCTGCTGGACAGAGAGATGATTCACACCTTGGCAGGACAGAGCAAGACTGCGGGAGATTTCATTGCCATATACAGAATGGGGCACAATTCAAAACTTGTGAATTGTTTATTTCTAGAATTTTCCATTTAATATTTGCAAATCATAGTTGACCAAGGTTAACTGAATCTGCAGAAAGTGAAACCACAGATAAGAGGAGAGGACTGTAGTGCTGTCAGTCAGCTGAGTTATTTTTTAAATATTAACTTCACATTTTTACTTCTTTAGTGTGAATCTGGCATCTCCAAAGCCTGTGTTTTCCAACTGGGATTCATTTAATTTACCTACAGGATTTTATTGACATATAAATATCTAAGACATCCTCCAGACACAGTATCTCTTTTCTTTTCTTTTCTAGTTAGTTTGTTTGTTTTTGGTACCAGGGATTGTACCCAGGGGTACTTAACCACTGAGCCACATGCCCAATCCGTTTTTATATATTTTATTTTGAGACAGGGTCTCACTAATTTTCTGAGGCTGACTCTGAACTCATAATCCTCCTGCCTCAGCCTGCCCAGCCACTGGGATTACAGGTGTGTGTCAACCCTATCCCCTTTTTTAAAAAAAAAAAAAAGAGAGAGAGAGAAGGAGGAAGAGGGAGAGAGAAAGAGAAAAAGCGAATCAATTTTATTTATTTTTCCATCTGGCCTTTGTTTCTCCGACACTTAGTTGTGTACATGGTGCTGGGGTTTGAACCCAGGTCCTCGTGCATGCCAGGCAAGTGCTCTACTGCTGAGCCACCTCACCAGCCCCAGTATTCATGGTGGATTTCGTCTACAATTATATATAACTACAATTATATCTGAACGCATTTCTCTTAGTCACAATAATGTTTAACATTTCTATAAATTCAATATAATATCACCTCTTTGAAAGTAGGAGAAATTATGTCCAGAATCACTTTGTCTAAAACTCTTTGGGTTGACTTTAATATCTCATTTTGCAAACAACATAAATGACCAGATTTTTTTTCAGTTGCATTAATCTTGTAAGGAATTATCCAGTGATCTTTTACTTTTGAAAATCATTAGTGATGAGTCAGCCGTTGCAATTTTACATCTCTTGTCATCGATGACTTATTTGTTTGAGTGTTTTGTTTGTTTCATTTTGTTTTGACTCTTGCGTCTTTGAGAACTCTTGCAGAGCAAGGGCAGGTTTAACTGCTTTGACCTGTGCAGAGGAGGATTGTCTCAGAGCGCTGTAGACACAGACTCTGTCAGACAGTCTTGGGTACAAGCTCCTGATGGTGTCACTTAAAGGTTAAGAACATGCCAGTGGACTGAGTCAGGATTTTACAGGACACTAAGTGAGAAACAGATGGATTCATGAGACAACTAACTCAAGACTGAGTGGAACAAAAAATTAATTACATGTTAATGAATGAGCTAATGAGGAGAGATTGTGGGTTTTGTTCAGAACATGGTTGTTCTAATAAGCTGGTTTCTGGGTCTCGAAGATAGCCTTTTCTTTTTACCCTTAAGGTATCTATGACTTATGGCAATGTAGATTCTGATTTTATAAACCAAAATGAAGCATTTGAAGTAATTTCTTATTCTCCCTGCCTGAGGAAATTCTTATGGGATATTTTCATTTTTGTAGCAAAAGAATTTTTTGCATGAGTTCAGTAAGAGTTTGTCCTTCTTGTTCCTATGACATAATTGAACATTTTGGTTATGCAACTAAGGACCTGCCTGCAATGTCCTAGTTGAGAACGATGTTCATTTAATCAGATAATGATCAGACACTTTTAAGGAACTAAGATTGGCTTAGGGTGGTAATCTTATAAAGCCCTCATGGGCAAACAAGCCTGATACCTGGCTTCCAATTCTCAGCCTTATAGGAAAGAAAAGCCACTTCCTGGGGAGCTCAGGAATCTTAGGATATTTGGGAGCCATGGAAAAGATCAAGATGTGTCCAAATTTACAAATACTACAGATAATATCTGATAGGTAGTTTTTGACTTGGCCTCATAGCTTTTAAAACTTTAAGCTGGGTGTGGTGACACACTGCTGTAATTCCAACTGCTCGGGAGGTTGAGACAGGAGGATCACAAGTTCAAAGCCAATCTCAGCAGCTTGGTGAGGCCCTAAGTAACTTAGCAAGACCCTGTCCCCAAATTTAAGAAAACAAAATTTAAAAAGGGTTGGGGATATTGCTCAGTGGTTAAACGCCTCTGGATTCAATCCCCATTTCTTTAAAAATTAATAAAAGGACTTTAAAAATCTGCAATTCTTCATGAACATTTTCAGAAAGCAAACTTAAAAGGCTTACATGGTAGGGGCTGGAGCAGTGGCTCAGCAGTTACGGCGCTTGCCTGGCATGCACAAGTATGCGAGTTCAAACCCCAGCACCATGTACACAATGAAGTGTTGGAGCAACAAGGGCCACATGAAAAACTAAATAAAATGGATGCTCTCTTTCTCCCTCTCTCTCACTGTTACTCTCTACATATCTAAATAACTATACCAAATCTAATGATATGACTTTTATTTTGTAATACTATTGAAGACAGATTTGTCTTGACCAAAAGCGGGTGAGCATAGAGAGAACTCTTGTGTTTTAAGGGAACATCATTCATCAGAGGAGGGACTGCTGATCCAATTCCTCTTCCAACCGTTGCTTTGGAGCGCCTTTGGATCTCTCTCTGCGCTGCGATTAACTGATGGATATGCAGACTCTGTCTTGTATGCTGGAGTTCGGCTGCCTTGCTCTCCAGCTGTGGAAAAAAACAGTTGTAGTACTTATCAGTTGGACTGGATCCTATTACCTTCCTTATCAGATTTCACAATCCTTCCAGTTTCCTTCAATACCTAACTATATTCTTTCAAACTAACATTTCTGATTTCTCCTCCCTGCTACTGGACCTCATTCCTGGATCTCTACAGGGACTCTAAACTTTCTTGTCCTCATCCCTCCTGGATCTTCTCCCTAAGATATAAAGAGGCAGTGTGAGATAGAGCCCAGTGGTTTGACATACTTCATTTAAAGGACTCACCAAAGTAGCGGATCACTCATGGTCTGATTGTCCCTGGAGAGTTGCAGACTGAGCCACTCAGCAGCCTCATGGAACACCAGGGTGTGGCAGGCCCTGGGGACACTATCACAAAAAGAATTCTCACCCACACTCAGGAGCCCCAGCAAACTCCATGAGCTGAGTTGCAGAACTCAAGGACTTTCTTCAACTGACCTCTCAGAATCCACTGCCATGGTCGTTCTCAGTATATAACTCCAGGCCCTTCCCTTCAATGCACCTTTTACGCTAATATGTCTCGTTTTCACTCTGAACATTTTTCTCATAAAGTGCCTGATCTCCAGAACCCTAAAACAACTGGCCTTCGCCACCACCTCTCTGCAAATGGTGCGACTGGTTTAGCAGGGACAACCACTAACCTCCTTGAGAAAGTATTTCAGAAGCCTTACTCCACCCCACTCAGGAGGTTTCTGATCACCACGGAGTGTTTCAGGGATGATGATATTTGACTTGAACAAAAAGGGAGACTGATTTTCATCTGAGCCCTGTGTTTCTCAAGAAATCCTCCACCCTGGGACTCCAAATTAATACAACCCCTCTGGAAAGCAGTATGAGGATTGCTCAAAACATTAGGAATGGATCCACCCTATAACCCAGCTATCCCTCTCCTTGGTATTTTTTCAAAAGATCTAAAATCAGCATGCTAGAGGGATGCAGCTATATCATTGTTTAGAGCAACTCAATTCACAATAGCTGAATTATGATATCAGCCTAAGTGCCCTCCAACAAATGAATGGATAAAGAAAATGTGATACATATACACAATGGAGTATTACTCAGTCATAAAGAAGAACAAAATTATGTCATTTGCTGGTAAATGGATAGATCAGGAGAATGTCATGCTAAGACTCAGAGAGTCAAGGATTAGATGTTTTCTCTCATGTGGAAGCCAGCCCAAAATAAGGAATAAAAGAAAAGGGAGGTGGGATTCCATGAAATAGAAGAAGATCAGTGGAATAAAAGTGGATTGAGGGGGTAAAAAGGGGGACAGGGAGAGGGAGGAATAGTGGAATGAATCTGACCAAACTTTGCCATGTACATATATGAATCTACCACAGTGAATTTCACCTTCATGTATATTCATAATGCACTACTTTGAAAAAAACTGTATAAATAAATAGAAGAAAGATCAGTAGAGTACAGGAAATGGAATGGGGAGGGAGGAGGAGAAGAAAAGAGAAAGTTTAGTAGGGACTGAATTGGAGCAAATTTTATTCTGTGCTTATATAATGATGTCAAAATGAATCCCAATATTATGCAATATTATCCCAAAATTATTCATTAATGAACAATTTCCTTATTGCAGCAACCTCTCTTCAACTATCTCTTCAACTGTTCCGTAGAGTTTGTCTTTCACCAAACTGAGGGGCACAGTACATGGTCATTGATCAGAGCAAATGGAGCAGGTCATAGGGGACAAAAACAGTGACCAATATCTACCACAGAGCCTGTTGGGAAAGGTTTCTTAGGAAGTTGTCCAAACCTAAAAAGATATCTACATTCAGAGGAGGGTCAAGCAGTTCCTACCCACACAGGAAGCAGAAATTCTTCACATAATGAGAGGACACTTGTGACCATGTGGCAAAGAGGGGGAGATTGGTGGTGAATTGGAAATGCAAACTCATTTTACTTTTGGTTAAATACATGAACTTTCCGTGAAATCATTTCATCATGATAGATATAAATTTAGGTAGATTTTCAAAATTTAGTTAAATCTGTTGAAATTGTTTTATTTTTATCTTTTGGAACATGTTCCAAATTTCAATCCAATCAATGTCACTTGAAAATGAGACATTCCCTTCCAATTGTTACTGTGTTGCTTTAGAATTTTCAATATCATTAAATTAATTATGCTTCCTGGGTTTTGGCTGGATAATTTAAAATAAAATCAACATCACTTGTAAATAAGAAACATTTGTTCCTCTTATTTCAATAGTGTTGCTTTAAGATTTTCGGTATCAATTATCCTTTCTAAATTTCAGCAGGATAAATCACCTCTTAATGATCTAGATATCTGTTTACTTTTCTTATGTGTCAATCATGTAATCGTGTTGGGCTATGTTCTTCTTATCAAGTCATCTGTAGACAAAACAATTTTTGAGACTCCTCCAGATCTTTGATTGAGTGGGATCTTGCTTATTTAGGGGCTCAGAGCTCATTCCTCATTCTTTTTTTTTCCCCATGAAATCTTCCCTGAAACCACCATATTGCCCACTCTCTGCCCCCAGGTAGAATAGACCACTGTCACTTTTATAAGTCATAAGACTTGATGGCAGTGTAGCCTTTATCACTGTGTGTTCTTCCTAATCAAAAAGCACCATTAAGAAAATTACCTGGTTTATAACTCTTAATGAGCTTCCTGGCCTTGGAAAAATTGCCATTTAATCTTAACGAGTTTAAATTTAGAGAGTTGCTGCCTCTATACAAGAGAGTAAATAAAAGAACCTACTCTATAGGGTGACAGTAAAGAAAAAATGAACAGGGGGCTGGAGCGGTGGCTTGGTGGTTATAGTGCTTGCCCGGCATGCGCCAGTATGCTGGGGTTCAAACCCCAGCACCCATGTACACAACTAAGTGTCAAAGCAACGAAAGCCACTTGAAAAATTAAAAAAAAATTGATTCATTCTCTCTCTCTCTCTCTCTCTCTCTCACTGTCCTTGTCTCTTAAAAAAAAAGATATTTTAAAAAGAAGAAGAAGAAATGAGCTGATATGTGCAAAGCTCTCAAAAGAGTATCTGGGGGCTGGAGTGGTGGCTCAGCAGGTACCAAGCTTGCCTGGCATGTGCCAGTATGCAGGTTTAAACCCCAGCACCATGTACACAACAAAGTGTCCAAACAACAAAGGCCACATGAAAAACTAAAAAAGTGATTCTGTCTTTCTCTGTCTCTCTCACTGTCCTTCTCTCTTTAAAAAAATAAAAGGGTATGTGGTATACCATAAGCACTACATAAATGCCAGCTACCGTACGCATTTAGCTTTGTTTGATATCCTAAGACCCCTGAGGCTTTGGGAGCATTTCTTGTTCATTCCCTCTGAGCTCCAGACCCATGTATCCAACTATTTTGCATTGTGATGTTTATCGAATTCATTACATCTACACTGAGATATTTACAAATGAGATGATAATGACAGCTGGAATTGGCTTCAAAGTAACCCAGGGAGGGCAGGAAGTAGAGATGAAATCACATCAATCATGATTTGGCATCTGTTAAAACTGTATGATGGGGGCTGGAGCAGTGGCTCTGTGGTTCTAGCACTTGCCTGGCATGTGAAAGTATGCCCGTTCCGACCCCAGCACCAGGTACACAATGAAGTCCCGGAGCAATAAAAGCCACATGAAAAACTAAATAAAATTGATTCTTTCTCTCACTGTCTTTCTCTCTTTAAAAAGAAAAAAACTATGATGATATATTATGTTTATTATAGTGTTCTTTCAAATGTTGGATATATTTGAAGACATCTATAATAAAAATTTAAGCTCTCAGTATGTCCACTATTGAAATTGTGATACTTCCCAATCTTTCTTCCCAGCCTGGTCCCACTCTAATAGTTCCCATCTCAGTATGCAGCACTTTTTATTCTAGAAGCAGAGAGTGACAAAAAAAGACTCCTGAGTAGGGGAGATGATATCAGTCCTTTTTAAGTTCTTTCCATCTCTGTTTTCATAGGATGATGGTGGAAGCATTTAGGTAATATCGTTCTTATGCAGAATGGATTGGAGTAGAGAGAAATAGAAGCAATTACCTTGTGTTATCAAATAATTTATCACCGGGGATGAAGCCGAATGAAGGAATTTTGACTACACAGATTTTCCAAAGAGAGCCCTACTTGGAGGTCTTATAAAACATTCTGTAGTCTAGTCACGACTAGCCAGGGGAATATCATCTTTATCTCCCTTTTACTGAACCTTCTAACCTATCTATGTATTTATTAACTAATTGAACAGGCAGTTACTAGTGGACATATTGTGCCCTAAGCTTTATGCTCAAGCCTGGGGCACTAGGGAAGGCGAAATTTATCTGCCCTAGATTGGTATGCAGATAAAGGCACCTAGATATTGACTCTGTTTAAATAGGTCCCAGGTCCAAGCATCTCCAAGAGACCAAGGTGGTTCTGAAATCCTGCCCTGCTTCATAGCTTCTCATCATCCATGTCCCAGTTTGCCCACAACAGCCTGTGATTTGGTGGGAATTGTTAAGGGTATCACCAAACATCATCAAATGTGTTCCAATTGAAATAATAAATTATAGAGTCACCTTTGCATGTCCAAAGGTGATAGGAGAGGGCAAGCCTCAACCTTTCAGCCAGCTTCTCCTCCCCGACTCTTCCTAAAGCACACCTAGGATCTTAGATAGCCCTGGTCTTAGGCAAACCTTGATAACCATAAAATTGCCCTGCTGAAAAATCTTCAAGGAAACAAAGAAGATTTTAGACCAAAGGAGCCCAGAGCATGGGTGAGGGGTGCAGACAGCAGAGGGACAATAACGCAACAGGACAGCAAGGTGCGTGGGCAGAAAAGTTTGATCTTGAACTTCTTTAGGCACCAAGATAATGCCATCCCATAAGACCTCCTCACAAGCCAACATCTGGGGGGTCAACACCAGGTCCAGCTGGAACCATCAGGAGTCTCCCCATAGCTCTGTCCCAGTCTGTTCCAACTGATCAGTGTCCACACCATGCCACTGGTAGCTTAATATTGCAAAACCATCTCTGGATATTTACACAGCAATTTGGGCAGAAGGGGCCTAGGATTACTCAAAATATGAAAAAATAAATAGAACACAGAAACAGATTCTGGGACTGTAGAACTGCATGTCAGATTCCTCATGTGCTGTCAGATCCCCCCGTGAGCAGCCTGCCGATCTCAGGATCTACATGTATCCTGATGATGTAGGACTCTGGACAAGTCACTCACCCTTACAATATGTCTGTCTCCTTGGTTGTCAAGTGGGTAAATAATGTGTTCCCAACTTCCTGAAAGTGGTGACGGTAAAACTTAGAAGGATGTGGAAATGCTGCAGGAAGCCAAGTTCTCTGCAAAGAAGTGGGGTTATAGCGAAATCTTTGAGGTCCCTGGAGAAAAAGCACTCAATTGCAATAGATTTATCCACAGCTTCACACTCAGGATCCTGGGAACTCAGAGTGAAAATGTGAGAGCGAGCCAAAAGTGAAACCAACTCCTTTGAGAACAGGATATGGGAGACAACACGCTTTACACATTGAGAATATGGCTTAGAAAGCATTTTCACATGGTGGCACACTCCTGGAATCCCAGTGACTCAGGAGGCTGAGCAGGAGGACCGCAAGTTCAAAGCCAGCCTCAGCAACTAAGCAAGGGTCTAAGCAACTTTGTGAGACACTGTCACAAAACAAAATGAGCTGGGGGTGTACCTCAGTGCTGAAGCACTTTCAAAGTCTTCAGACATAGGGGCTGGAGCCGTGGCTCAGCGGTTACGACCCTTGCCTGGGATGTGGGAGTACTCGGATTCAAACCCCAGCACCACGTACACAGCTAAGAGTTTGAGCAACTAAATAAAATTGATTCAGCCTTTCTCTCTCTCACTGTCCCTCTCTCTTAAAAATATATAAAAAAAAAGACTTTAGATGTAGGAATTTTATAAAACACTTTGCCCTTATATTATAGAATGAATAAGCAGTGACCATATTATGTAGCCACCATTTGGTAATTAAATCTAAAAATAATAATAATAAGAGGTCCTAATGATGATCTATTCTGCCTATAGAGATTCACTTAATGATACAATGCTACGTGTATGCCTCTGTAGGCCCCTTTTCTCTTTCCTTGTTTCTTTTTTGGCTGTGCTGGGGTTTGAACCCCTAGCTGTGGGTTTGCTAGGCAAGTGCTGTTCCACTGAGCTGCATGCCCTGCCCTGCTTCTTCTCTGTCATCTTGAGGAGATGTGTCTGTCAACCACTATCAGTGAGGCTGAAAGACAAAGCTTTCATAGAGTGAGTTTGCATTTACCACCTGGAATGCTCTATTAAGGTTTGCTTGAGCATCTGTTTACAGATTTCTAGAACTCCACAGTTTAGTTTCCAGAAATGTCACAGCTTGCTGTGTGATCTTAGGTCAGTCACATCACTCTCTTGGCTTTTTCACAGGGAAAGATAAAATTTTGCTCTTTCTCAAAGTGAACAAGACTCTTTCTGGAGTCACTTTAGTATAATTCCTTGAATTATTTCCAAGAGAAGACAAGTGGTTAAGTCAGTTGTTTCCACCACAGAAGAAGCCAATCCCTGGGGAGAAAGTGAGTTCCCATTAGTGGGGGTCCTCTCCCCACTCCCCCTGCCAAAGGTCACCTGTCCCCGCCCAGAGTCTACTGGTGCTTGGAGTCCTGAGATCAAAGCTCTGCTGAGCTATTAGTGTGAAGAGAGAAATCTGTTCTAAGGGGGCTTCCAGAAAGGAGGCATCTCCTGGAAAAACAGCAAAGAGTGACATCAGCTAACCCCCTCCCTTGTGTGTCCCCAAGTACTGCCGGGTCTTTTCCTGCATGCTTGAAAACAGGAGTCACTAAGGAACCTCCAACTTACTTTACCACTAAGGCTCAGGTCCTTCGAGACGCTAGACCCCTTTCATTTTCTTGCTAGTTGCCGAAGCAGGAAGCGTGGGGCAAGAGAATTGAAAACTCTGGCTGATTAAGACAAGCAAAACCACCCTGTCACTCTTACTTGCTGTGTTGTTCTTGGAACTCTTTTGGCTTCTCCCAATCCACCTTTCTCCTCCATCTTTTAACCCCAAGTTCTCTAACTCAGGTCTTTACTTTTGGGGGTGCCATTTCAACGTCTTCATGCAATTTCTGACCTTTGATTGTAGCTGTTGGAAAAACACCCCCACTGCCTCACTCAACAGATGAGGAAACGCATGATGCATGCAAGGAAACTGTCACTTGACATCCTGCTGCTAGTGTCACTGTCAGAACATCAGGGATCACCATGAGCCAGTGTGTGTTGAGTGCTAGGCCTTCTTTGAGTCAGTCTTAGAGAAGGGTGGTAAGGCTTCTGGAAGGCCCATCCAGCTAGGAGCTTTGGTTGGTAATGACCATTCACAACAGTGTCCATCGCTCCAATTGTTTGGCGAGGCCAGACAGGGCAGAGCGGACAGGAGGGCCATGCTCAGGGCAGGTGACCTGGAATCGGCAACTGTTGTCTCCACCACTGCCATGGGCATGTGGCCAGTCCTACGCTACCTCGAAGAAACAATGGTACTCAATGTTCCTTAATAAACAAAACTCTTAATCTGAGCAAATAAAAAGCCATTGGGAGCTCTCCTTGCACTGAGCAGTTGGGCCATTTTCAGCGGTAACTGTGCTGAGGAATTGTGTTCAACCAGGCCTATTTTGAGGGGTTATCTTTCCATTGCTTCCGCCAGCCCATTTATATGAAGAGAGCACCTCTCACCACCTGGATCCTGCCAAAGAGCCTGAGCGGCAAAGCTAATGGATGAAGTCCCCGGAGAGTTTTTCAGGTGAAGGGGGCAGGAGAATACATCCAAGAGAAGACAGAAGGGTTAAAGCTGCTGAACTAATTTTTTTTCTCTCGTTTTGTGTTGTTTTTACCGTAATGCAATCTAAAAACAACTTTTAAGATACAGACCACATTCCTTCAGGATCAGCCTGAGAGTTTTCCCTCCTGTCACCTTCTAGGAAGCCATCTTGACCACTTCCCTTGGTAATTCTCACCCCCTTGGCCCAGTCCTCAGGAATTTCAGAAAAGATTCAAAATCAGTACAGTAGGGAAAAAAAATATTTATTTTCTAAAATCATTACCTTGACAGGCAAAACAAAGCATGTTCTCGATTTCATTCAGAAATACACTTTAAAAAAATACATAGACCAATATGGCCTGCCCAGACATATATTCAACATGGTAAATATAAGGAATAAATTGTTTGAATATAAATATCTATAAAAAAATAAGTACATCCACGAATCCAATCTAACCTCTTCCATTCAGCGGTTACATAAAAGAAAATAATTTTATTGCTTTACAGCATAACCAACATCTCCTTTACAATATCTTTCATAAACAACCCTATACCATTGTGTTCCCCAAAATCAAGGTAAGGGAGTCTCCTCATTGAAGGAACTTTTTTCTTATGGATCGGAGCTAGTAGATTAGTATTGTAATGTTTATCTACCACTGACAAACTGGACCAGACTTCTGTGAGGCCGTAATTTAGTATGGGGGGCTGGGGGTGGTGAGAGGAGGGGAAAGAATTCGGGGAGGCAATAATTCAAAGTGGAAAGAACTTCTGCCAGAGTGCAATATTCGTGAGGTAGACTCATACTCATGAACTCATCCTGATTTACAGTAGTAACAGTTTTGTTCAGTTTTGCATTTTATGACTTAAAAAAAAGTCTTTTTTTTTTTCTTTACTCAGTGTTTGTCCTTTGAGCGTGTTTTCAATTTGTGCATTCCTTAGAAAATCTTTGCGTGGACTTTGGATTTTCTCCCTGAAATGTGCCAGGCGCCTGAGTCAGGCACAAACGCTCCCTTAGGACTTTCTTCAGAAACTCCACCCTCATGTGGAATCTCCTTCCTCCCTTTGGAGGATGCCACCCTATTCGAAAGTCACCGCGCGTCTCTGCTTTCTGAGAGGCCCCTTGTGGTTCCCACAGGGGAACCACACAAAGGCAGTTACCACCAAAGAAGCAAATGAAGACAGGTTGGGGACTCTTCAGCCTTTCTTGCAATGTTCAGACCGAGGATGCTGGTCCTTTGCCAGTCTGGAGTAGAAGTGGTCTAAGCAGGGAGGGTTCTGCTCTGATCCTCGCCAGTGTGGCCGCAGGGCGTGCTCCCTCTCTGGAGGTGATGGCTACACACAGGCCCAGAAGATCTGTAATCAATATGTTCTATTGTGGGTCACATTCTCATCTCTGGAGAGTTCGGCTTTTAGCTTTGCAGCGAGAAAAGATGTTTTGATGCTGTTTCTAATGGCATCCAACCTATTAAAACAAGACAGGAGGGAAAAAACATGTTACAAAAATAAAGAAGAAATCACTCCTTGGCCCACGAAGTTTCTAATATTAGAATCTGGCACAAACAAATTGAAATCTGGTTCCTGAACTTTCACCACGGACCACAACCTTTGATAAAACCTCAACTGGCATATATTACTTTGGAAAATAAAGCCTACCCCTTTTGCCTAGAAGCAGGGGAGGGTTCATACAGTCATGTCTAAGGTGAAGCGGCCACTAAATGCAATTTTAAAATAATCCGGGATTATCTTAATGCTTTCTGGAGCCTCGTTTCAACCTCTGCTGCTACAGAGAAACTCAGCACAGGTTTCAAATAGTTGTGGGCATCTTCTCAATCACATAAGACAGTAGTCAGAAAGAGAGGAAAAGAAAGAAGGCATACAGGTAAACCCAAAGAAAATACTTTAGGGCAATTTTAAAATATCGGGTTTGTTTGTTTGCAGGCCTGAAAAGGAAAGAAGGAAGAACTGATTGGCATAGTATAAAGTACCAGGAAAAATAACTTTTCAGGTCAGTTCAGCAACCATGATCTTGTGGGAGCATTCCTGTCCTGAGATGAACACGGAAAGTGCCATGGCAGCTGAGAAGGAACACCAGCTGAGCTGTCCCTTACACCGGCCATAAACAACTCAGAAGTGCTTCATGACTGCCAAGTCTGGGCTCAGAACACTTTGATCACAGAACTTCTTGCCCTTGGGTTTCTAGGAAAAGTTTCCATAGACCATAATAGGGATATGTAGGGCATGTGACAGGTCTGAACATAGGCTTCCTCCCTCGAGCTTGTGAGTTCCAAAGCGTTCAGGATTTGCAAGAGGTATCACTGTAGAGTTGCTCAGAGCAACCCTATCCAGATCCCTCCCTGTCCCAGACACAGTGGGCTAAGAAATGACATCGATTGTCCAAAATTCATTTCCCCATTTAAATAATAATAACTTGAAAAACAACCATGTTTTAAATCTCACCAGCCCTACTTAATTATTTTTATTTTCCCTTTGGCTATTTAAACTGCTACTTTTCAAAGAACTTGACTATATCTGACACTTGTACTTTAAAAAAAGAAAATGTCCTCTCTTTATCTCCCTAAAATGATTTTTTAATTTCTCAAGGAAAGCAGCAAATATGTGAACCCAGAGAAGCAAAGACTGGACAAGACCAAATGACAGAGGTGTCTCTGGGTGCATTTAGTTTGGAAAATCCAGCAGGTATGTGCTGAAGTACAGTGGGCAGGGTTTTCATCCACAGCCTCCGTGAAAACATCGGAGGGGGATTCCTTCACTCTCTTTAATCAGTAACTATGAAAAGCCCCTTTGTCACTGTATTCTAAGCCTTTCCCACCTAGGCAAGAAGGACCCGCTTCTTATGAGCTTCTTACCTTTGCATTTTTCTTCTCTCCACCCACTGCCGAGGGATACAAATCTTGCCAAGTCTGAAACAGTTCTTTCCTTTCTTACGGCTATTCCAGCCCTTTGCCATGGTGTCTTGGGCCCTGTTAAAACATATAAAAGAAAACATTTCAGCAGTGCTCTCTTCAGACTCACCTTGCCCTTCCACTCCTCTGCAACTCTCTCTAAAAGGAGAAGACAATCCCCCTGAGGAGGAGGCTGGGAGGCGGAAGAGCAGACTGAGAAGCAAGATGCATCTACTCACTTGGCTTCTTTTCCTGCTTGGCAAAAGGTCCCACACTTCTTGTCTTTTGGGCTAGCACAGTGGCATCTCTTCTTGTGGTCCGCTGCCTTCATAGGAAGCACATCGTTCAAGGATCGCTTGGACCTAGCGGGGCTTCCAAGGCCGTAGGGAGCAACGTGCCTATTGTGGAGAGGAACCAAGCATATTAGCATAATTAATAGTCTTCCTCAG
This sequence comes from Aplodontia rufa, assembly GCA_004027875.1. Lineage (NCBI taxonomy): Eukaryota > Metazoa > Chordata > Mammalia > Rodentia > Aplodontiidae > Aplodontia > Aplodontia rufa. Next base: position 42,128 of record PVKS010011252.1, read on the forward strand.
GGCAAGTTCTTTGGGGCAAAGTCACTCCACTGGACATGCAGGGAGCTAGTCACACAGCACTGGGAACAGGGAGGAGGAGATCACAGTGTAGTGACAATTGGGAACCCCTGCCCATCAATGCCCTGAGTGTGTACATCCAACCAGGAGAAAACCAGCTTCTCCGATTCAATGAAGTGCATCCCAGCTCTTAACCAAGTTCAATTTCTTCTCAAGGCCAGCCACACTGTTTTTCATCTGAAATCATGACATCTCACATCTGTTTCATAAATATCTTCGTTTTCTAATGTGCTGTTTAGTTAGCAGCTACTCCAAAGGGAGGAGCAGAGTGGAGAGACTTTAATGCAAAATCATGACTTACAAGATTTTTAAGACCTATTTTCAATTTAAATCATATAGGATAATGCTAAAAAGTAGCACCTGGGGGGAGATGCAAATTTGCATCTTTTTCTTGCAGTGTGGTGAAATCACCTGGCTGTAGGACTTATTGCCAGGAAGTTTGCCAAATAATTTGCAACGTGTCCATTTTGATTCCCACCTAAAGAGTAAAGCTCTCTTTTTGGCAGTGCACCTTAGTAAGTAAGGTTTAGGATCATGGTGGTTTGGTACGGTTTTTGGTCTTCCCTTGCTATAATGGACACAACGTGCTCTCGGTTTTTACTTCTGATCAATGACTTGGTTTTCAAAGCAAAAAGGAGAACACTGCTTTTCTTCATCCTTGGAGGGGGAAGAGAAACCCAAAGGCAGTATTTCTATTTCTGTCTGTAAATAGGCTTTTCTAAAGAGAAAGTACAAAAAAGGGACATCCAGGACCTCATTTTAGAGCTGCCACAAGCTCACTCCTGCCCAAGGGATCTGGTACATTTTGGGTCTTAGTGTGTCTATAAGTAAAATGAAAGCATTGAATCAGAACTCACTGCAATCCCTTCTTCCTATCATTCTGCACCCTCTATAAGAGGCACAGGTGGGCCTAACTCATAGAGGACCTGGGCAACTTACTCCCTGGACCCAGTTTTGTCCCACCATGAGATTGTTCCGCTGAATCCCCTCATTTAAAGTTTCTTGTCTGTAATGCTCAGCAGCTTCCTGTTACCTTCAGTTCCTTCCTTCCACCCTTTAATGAATAGCCTGAGCCACAGGGCATCAGAAGACTCTCTTCTCAGTTAAGGATCAAACTGCCCTGTCTGGGTATTGTCCCCACTAATCCCATTGTCAGAAAGGATGCCTTCAGATTCCAACCCGGGTGCTCCCCAGAAAACGAACGCTAGCCACAGGGCTCTGGGGGTAGCCAGAGCTAATGAAAGACTAGAGTTACAATGCCCTCTAGAGACTCACTCGGGAGTGGTGACCCAGATGATGTCCAGGTGGCAGAAGTAGACACACTCCTTATCCCTCAAGGAAGAGCAGGAGCAGCGCTTATACCGGTGGGGCCTCATGGGCGGACTTGGCTGGGGATTCTCGCCTTCACCTCTAGTGTCTGTGCTGACCTCAGTACCCAAGACAGCTGCAGGGAGAAAGAGACAGGAAGAGCAGGTCAGTGGGGGATGTCTCCTCAGATGTCCTGAGACACACTGGATCACAGTATTTATGCCAGAGCCAGCAGAGCAGATCGAAGCACACGGAGCATACAACTGCCCTTAGCCAGAAACACAAACAGAAGGAAAGGGCTTTTTTTTTTTTTTTTCTCTTCCTTCACATGACTTCACCTTTACCCTGGCTGGCTTATCCACCTGCAGGAAGATTATACAAATGCACAAGAGATAAACACCTGAACAGGGACTTACCAGCCCTCTTGAAGCACCCTTCAAGGAAATGCTTGGAAATGCTCTCTATTGGAAATTTGAGATGGTCTCAGCTTAGAACTTCATGGGTTGGCACAACCCAGGGTGGCTTAAAATGGGCTTGTGACTAAAGATAATTAAATCATAGTGACTATTCCTAGCTTTGGGACGACTTCCCCATTCAGGGTGTGCTTCCCTTTAGAGGGTGCCCACCACTTCACACCTTATGCAGGGCACAGAGCAGAGTGGTCCAGATGATCTACGATAGTATGGTACTGACCACGTGAAATTAACCCGGGAAATGATTAGAAATGCACTGAGAAATCCACTCTGCAATGTTCATTTCAGGTGGGAAACCACAGAAATCTGTGACCTCAGGCAGATCTGAGAATCAACTCAAGGGACCTAGGAAAGGCTCTGTGGACTTTGAATTCACAATTCCTGCAGCAGTGTAGCTGTGGGATGTGCCACCTCCCTCCCTCCTAACACAGCAATGTCTCTTCCTACTGACGCTTTAGCCACCCAGCTTATCTGCCCGATGTTGTACATTTCAAATGATCAGACACATTCCAGGATTTTCATTCCCTTGACATCCTTTCTTTTTGGTCAGGGCCATGAAAAGACAAAAAAAAAAAAGTGCATTGACCCTAAAAAAGAAAGAGGAACAGGAAGATACACACATACTGTCTAAATTCTTATGCAGCCAAGAATTATCCCAGCTCCCCTCCCAGAACAGGTGAATACAACTGAAAATAGAGCTCACACTGTTTTGGATGCCAAAAATCTGCCAAAAGAAACCTAAAGTCAATAATGACAAATTTTAAAGAAAACATCTGCTTCACCCTGAACCCGCCCGGGGGGTTGGTTATTCAACACAGTGCTGTTCTGCAGGTGATTTTCCAGCTCACATATTGCCTGAATGACTCGAATAAAATTCCTGCGCTTCAAGTTGGAATGTTTAAATATTTTACCCATCAACACACTATTAAAATAGTGTTCAAATAAGATATAAGTTCCTGAGCATACCATGTACCTGCATGAACACATGCACTGCAACTGTACATTTGGCTAAACTGCAGCTGCTTTTTACTTTTCTTATTTTTTAAAAAGCCAGAAAAATACATTCTGCAATAATCATAAAAAAAAGTTATTTTAAAGCTATTTGCATTAAATCAGACTCCATAGAGGAATCTTACTTTTTCGCTAGAACACTTCATTAGCTTGGAGCAAGCCGTCCCGGACCTTGCTTTTCTGAGCTGCTCTAATAAAAACAAGGTATAAAAACAGAAGCAAGAAGAGCAGGAAGGTAGGTCAGAAGACATGAATGTTCTCAGATTTACAAGTCAGCATGCCTACCTGCTTCTGAAGCTCCTTGGAAAACCACCAGCAGTAGAGAGAAAATCACGGGGAAATAATCCATTCTGAAAAAAAGGATCGGAAAAATCTCCCTCGCGAACTGAACCCAAAGGAAAACGAAGAAAACAGCTTCCTTTCCCTCGAAGCGCTTCTGCTTATTCAGATCTCAAAGCGATCCTTCCAGCTTAAGTGCCGTTTTCGCTGGGAAAGAAAAGGCCCTTTCTGCCAGCGGAGAAGGCGGTGGCAGCGGTCTGCAAGCGCACGCGGTGGCGGCGGAGCGCGGGGACAGCAGAGAGACCCAGGTCCCGCTGGCCCTGCAGCAAAGCGCGTCTGACTTGGACAGCTCTCCGCAGGCTTTTTATATTGAACCCCTATAGAGTGGGGGTAAACAGCTCCAACTTTATTCCAGCCCTAGACAATGTTATTGTGTTATTAGTCATCAACAGGCAACGTGCGGCCAGAGATAAGGCTGGGCGCTAAAGGAAATCTCTGCAACTTCAGAGGCAGACGCCCGCTGTCTGACAATTCAGGGGCAGGGCTAAGAAAAAGAAAATACCCATTAGAGACCTTTGGTAAACCTGCCCGTGCAGTGCTGGCGTCTGCTTCCCCTTTGCAAGCTGCCAGCCCCAGAGTTCAAGAATCAGAACAGGGACTCCAGAAAAAAAGTCATACCATTGGTATGATAAGTATGAGCTACAGTTTAAATAGATTGTATTGTGTGCGGGGGGAATTCTTTTTTCATTGTTCACTTCATTTTCCTTTTATGTCTCTCTGATTTCTTAGTCTTGATCAAACAAGGGACACTCTCCTCTTAGCTCCCCCGCTCCCCCCTGCGCCCAGCTCCGGGTCAAACTATTTTGGCAGATCGACATACTTGTCTCTGACTCAAGCCCCCTCCCCCAAGTCTTTATTGATTTTTTTTTTCTTTTTGACTCAAATTCTTTGCGTCTACAGTGAAAAAGATCCGTAAAGGATTGGCAGGGAAGGCAAACTTAGAAGAAAAAAATAGAGCCCTGTCCGGCACCTTATCCTATTTCCCCCCAACATCACTGATTAAAAAGCCCCGGTAATTGTGCCCACCGTCGCGTCTCCTTCCATTCGCCCTGCTGTCAATACCACAATCTGAAGAAATGGCAGGAGAAGAACACCAGGGGGCGACGAAGAGCTACAGGGGCTGATGTTCCATCAGGATAAAAAGTAAAAGCCTTGGCTTCTAAATGACCGGAGGAAACCAGATCTGCGGTGGGGGCCAAAGAAGACTGCAAGGTTGCCTGAAACGTGAAAGAGATGGAAGTCTTCATGGCCCACTTACTCTTTATTGAGACCTCTTTCCTAAGTCTTTAAAAAAGTTATTCCTTTGACTTCCTCATTTGGAGTAAAAGGTGGTGTGTGTGAATGAATTGGGATGGTGCTGGGAAGAAGGAAATGCCCATGCTGAAGGGGATCCCTTATGAACTAACTCACAGTTAATAATGCATTTCCCCCGTCCATTTATCCTCGAAAATCCCACCACCACCTCCAGGTGCCTAAAGTGCAAGGGATGATGTGCCTTAAAGAATAAAGCAAAACAAACTTGTAGCACACTGGCTTTCTCAATCAGACCCATTTTCCAGGTAAGAAAATGGAGGCACCCAGAGTGCGCAGCGTCTGCCCCTAAGTTCTCGCAGGGAGCCAGTGAGACCTGCAGGATCAGCTCAGAGTCAGTTCCCTGCTCCGGGAAAAGATGAGTCTAGGTCTAGGGTCTGGGGATGCCACTTCCAGCGTCTCTTCATCTCACTTTCCTCCAATTTTCCCTGGGAAGGGGAGGGGGCTTCAGAATGGATCTATTGCTTTTTTTAAAAAAGTTTTTATTAGAGAATTATAGTTACACATAATAGTAGGGTTCATTCTGACACATGCAAGGAATATAATTTGCTCCATTTCAGTCCTGATTCCTCGTTCCTCCCCTCCTTCCCCTGTTCCTCTTTCTCCTTCTATTTATTGATTGATTATTCTTTTTTTAATTGGTGTTTTATAGATACACATAAAGGTAGAATTCACTGTGGTATATTTATATATGTACACAGCATAATTTTTGCATGGATCTACTTCTAATGCTTCTAACACAGGAGGATCCCAGAGAACCCTATCATCACCTTTAGAATCTAAAGGACAGATTTTATCCCAACATGGAACCTTGATATACTTGCTGTGAACTTGGATCTACTTGCTCCACCCCACCTCCCTGGAAGTCACACTGGGGAAGACACAGGAGCAGTTTGATTCCATTATGAGATCTGTGATCTGTCCCCTAAAAAAGGCACTACAGTAAGATCTGGGGACAGGGGACAGGCAGGCAGGAGCTCTCCCTCCCACACCCACGCCCACACCCACACTCAGAGGCTTCCAGACATCCTGGGCCTCTGCTGGGCCTCTGCCTCCGCGCTTACCTCAGCCCAGCCCTGGGGGCCTGCCCCAGGAGGCTACGCTCCCCCAAGAACTGGGATGGAGCAGGAAGCCAGCTCTGCCCTCCCCAGCTCAGGCAGGCGACTTCAGGGAGAAAAGAGCTGATGTCACAGTGACAAAATCCAAGCTTCGCCCCTGCAGAAAGAAAGGTTGGCTGGGAACTGTGCCTTGGCAGGGATTGCTGCCCCCGCCCCCTCCCCAACACACACACACACACACACACACACCTTTTATTAACCTCCTGGCAATTTTGACCAAACACTGGCAACAGTCAGGCCCAACCTGTCCTCAACCTGTCCCCGGAAACCACCGCCCCCGCCCTCGCTCGCAGGTACCCAGGGCCCAGGCTGGGCCACCCTCCCGCTGGGAGTGCGGCTCCCTGTCCCTCCCTGCCCCCGCCTCGCAGAGGCTGCCCCTGCAGGTGCCAGCCGTGCGCGATCACCGATCACCAGGAGCAAACCCGGCGCAGCTAAACCTGCCCACGCGCCTCCCCACCGCCGCCCTCCTCTCTTCTAGAGCTCTGTGAAAGGAAATTGTAAATAAAAACGCGAGATTTCAGACCTCGGGGGATCATCTTCCCAAGCACAATCTTGCACCCAGTTTTCCAATCCTGGGTTTTCAAAGCGCACGTGCGTAAGAGTGCGCGCCAGCGCCTCCGCCCAGAGAGCGCAGTCTGCTTTCTCTGTCCAAGGCTCCATCTCCGCCTGGTGCAGCAGCCCCCGCTTTTCCTCAGGTAGAGGAGGAAGGAAAGCCTCATTCAGGCCCAGAGAAGGAAGCTCTAGAACTAGGCAACTTCCCAGCAAAAAGTTTTCCCAAGAATCAAGGGGAGGGAAGGAGAACCCCAACAAACCAGTTTCGCAAGCTGGGTGCTGCACTTAAGGCATTATTAGAGAGGGGGAGGGTTAAAGAGCTGGACAAAGGAATAAATGTGAGGCTTTGTAAATATGGTGGTGCCTTCGCTGCCCCCAGCCTTCAATGAACTACCAAGGGAAAGCACCTTGCAGCCAACATAGGAGGGAAGGAAGGAAGGGAGAGAAGAGGCAAGGAGATGGCTTTTCCCCGCCCAAAGGAACAGTTTGCTGTTGCCTTTCTTGCTTTTGATGTTACATTTGAATGCTAGAAACTATTTGATAAAACTATTTCTTATGTATTTCTTTCAGTATCTCTGGCTATGTATTAATAGATATCTATAAATAAAACACCCTGAGCCCCAAATACAGATACTACACAGTATCAAAGTGTACTGTTTTTAGCGCTCTCAGACTTGCTCTTTCTCAACTTTTGCGTAATAAAATTTGCAACTTTGCCAAGCCAATGAATTTGGCATGAGATGTTGCATTTTGCTCTGCAGAGAGAATAGCTGGGAGGTTTCTAGACTGTGGCACAAGGAATGGGGCCGGGCATACACAGAGGCAAAGTGAAACTGTCCACACGGCTAGGCCTGCTTCCCTCATGCCTTGGTGACTGGTTTACCTTTCTTCTTTGTGTAGTGCTCTGGTGAAAAGTTGTGCCTTACACTCACCATGTCTATGACACATTGACACCTCCAGGAGCCTGAACAACAGCTTCTCCCTACAGGCCAAAACATAGCGGTTGATTTAGCACAGGAAACTACGTCAGGGATAGAGTCAGCCCATGCATTTTAAAAACATATAACGTATTGGACTCCACTTCCTTGACACTCATCCACAGGTCAATGACAGATAGCAAGTGCTCAGGTAAAGAGTATATCCCAATCTCTAATCCAGCATTTCCCAAAACTCAGTCACTCATAAACCTCTTTTACTGTTTTTTTCATATTCATGGACCTCCTATGCATTTTTATTTAATATTTTCTTTTCAAAAGCCTTGTTTCTTTTAATTGAATAATTTTAAGGAAATTATACTGCTACTCTCCTAAGCAATAATATACATGAGATCATGGTTTGTGTGGCTAAATAGAGTACAGTAAATCATGATTTAATACATGTTTAATGGTTGATTATTGCATATGTATATTCATTAAGCTATTAGAAATGAAAATGTTCATTCATATATGACCACCTTATATGATACTACCAGCATGCTCACCTTGGGGAACACTGTTCCACCTTCTGCAGTGTCTTATGCCTTTTTATGATATATATATATATATATATTTTTTTTTTTTTAAAGAGAGTGGCACAGTGAGATAAAGAGAAAAACCATTTTTATTTAGTTTTTCATGTGGCCTTCGTCGCTCTGATACTTCGTTGTGTACGTGGTGCTGGGGTTTGAACTCGTGTACTCGTTCATGCCTGGCAAGCTCCGTAACCACCGAGCCACTACTCCAGCCCTTTTATGGTATATATTAAGCCCTGGTTTAAGCTTCTTTCCCTAGCTCTACATTCAAGATAAACTCCAAATATCCCACCCTTATATGGATGCACCTCATATGGAATCCCAAACCTGGAAAAAAGATTCACATCCAAAAAAATTCCTAGTTGACCCTTCCTCTTGGCTTATTGTATCGATGGTTCAGCTACTCTCCTCTCTCTTACTATCCACCCTCTATTCCAAATTTAAACATCCTTTCCCAGTATTTGTGCGCATGTGCACACGAACCCATAGGTTGAAAGGAGAAAGCAGTGATATTTCACACATCATGGAAAAATGTGACAGCCAGTGGTTGTCTCTCTGTCTTCTTCTATATTTACTTTTACATCCTTTTTGACATTTGGATCTAAAGCAGGCGGCAAAAACAAGGCCAATTGAGAATGAATGGAGAGGGGTGACCTTGTTAAATCAGAGGTAGGATCATGATCAGCTTTCCTCCCATGTAGCTGAGGGGATATGCTGTGACTTGACGGTTTGTCCCCTCTGAAGCTCATAAGGCAGATTTGCTTGTCATTGTGGTATTGGGAGGTGGGGCCTCTGAGAGATCATTGAGTGGGATGAATGCCTTTCCGAAGGAGCTAGCTGTGACATAGGCTGTCCCCAGGGTTTTGTCCTTTAGCACATGCCACTTTCTGCACAGGGTCCTCACCAGAAGCCCAGCAGACACTGGCCCCTTGCCTGTGTCTTCCCAGCCTCCCAAACTGTGAGCCCAAATAGAACTCTATTATTTACAAATCAGCCCAGTCTCAGGCATTTGTTCTAGCAAGATAAAAAGAACCAGATAAGTAAGAGGAACTAATTCCGAAGGATAGATTTCATATCAATATGACAGCCACCTTTATGTCTTAAGCAAACTGCATGTGGCTGTATTCAGAAGGGTGTCTCGGGTTAAGTCCACTGAAGTCAGAGCCCTTTTCGTAATATCACTTCATTATTGATTGTGCACTCTTTTAAAAAAGTTTATATGAAATCTTTTATCAGGGAACAAAAAAATAAACAAGGGGTCCTCCATCTGTCTCAACTTCCCAAACTTTGTGCCATCGAAAGCTTTTGGTATCCTATTAAAATTTAAAGAGCTACCCTAGAATAGTAGCAAGAAATTCATTTTTCATATTGGAAATCTGAAGTGAGAAAGCTACTTTTATTCAGTTTCTCTGATTTCATGTGCATACATGTTTACTGAGTACCATTGGGTATTACAAGTAATTCTGAGTATTTTTTATGTTGCAAGGTGAAGGTAAGATAGATTTCACGAATTAATCAACTGGGCATGAATAAAAACCACCAAGAGAAAAGTGACATGGGGTAGGGGGAAATCTTCAAAGATAAAAGGATTTAGTTGCTGTGGAAAGGCACAGAAAATGGGTAGGAAAGGACAGAGAATGTAATGGGATAGATTGGTTATGAGATTTTTGGTTATGGGAGTTTTTGGTTATGGGAGTTTTTAGTGATAACAGATGGCTGATGATGGTGAGAGAAAGATTACAGAGGTGGCTATGTAGTTAATAGGTCCAAAATCTGCATAATGTGCCAATGACATACGTAGAATCTATGCAGCAGATTCTCACTCTGTGATTCACAAGGCCTAAGGATAACCAGGGGACACTGAAAGGAAAAGACAATCGTAAAAATAATCCAAGTTCCATGAGGAATTCCTTCCTAGTACAGAAACTCAAATTATTTTGACAGTTCATTGTGTGGACTATGTCGCCATTAAAAAGTCTGGATTTTATTTGTATTAGAAAACATTAGTGAGTTAAACTCTTTCCCACATTTTGAAAATATCCTTTTGGGACTCAGTTATTTGCAGGGGGAAAAGAAACACTATGGAGTTTTCGAAAAGTTTTCTGACTTTCAACATTTGTTCTCATCTCTTCCTTTCATGAGAACAAATTTAATTAAAAAATTAGTTTTATTATTCCTACCTGATGCCTTACCAACATGTAATTTAAACATTTCTTTCCAAACAATAACTTGAAAATGCAAATTTCTTTTCAAATAATCAATCTTTTCCAAACATAAATACTCTGGGAAAAAGAAAGGAATATTTTACTGGTTGTCATTATAGGGGGGAAGAGTTGGGGAAAAGCGAGTTTTTTTTTTTAAAGGGCATTTGGATTCATTTAAAAATGCAAATTTAATTCCACAAGCTCTAAAATACACTGAATACTAAAGGTTTTGTTTGATTTGGCATTTCTACTTTTTTTCCATTTGTTCTTTTCATGGAGCGGGGAAACCTTTTGGGGCAGTTACAAGAATAATTTTTCTGGAAATTGATGTCTTTATTTTTCTGTGAAGCTTAAAAACTCCTGTATGCTTTACATTCATATTATTTAACATTTATTGATTACTAGTATTTCACTAAGAGTAGTTCACCAAGGGCAGTCAAAAAGATATTGAGTACCTTTCCTTCCTACATAGGACTCACAAGAGCAGAGAAAGGAAGGAGAAGAACAAGAGCAGAAGGGGAGAAGGAAGAGAGACCAGGCATGGAGCCCTGGCCCCTTTTCGCCATCTTCCTTCCTGGCGGGTGAGGGATGTGGGAAGCATGAGTTGGAGAGTATTGAGGCTGATAATGTCCCTGTAAAGAATCTTGCTACAAAGTGGAAAAGAACTCATGAACCGTGAGGTAGCTTATTTCGACTTCTTTTTTTCCAAACTTGTTTCAAGATTAGTCAGGGAGGGCCAACATTTTCTAGATAAAACATTTTTACAGCCTTGTTTCTTTCTGACTGTTCTTTCTCCCCCAACATCTATTCTATTTTTGTACATTATCTAGAAGAAACTATCTTTTTGGACTAATGACCAGGTCTCTGCCCCAGCAGGTTCATTTTTTCCCAACCCTCTCTCATACTCATCCCCCTTTCAAAAAACTTTTTGCCCACTTTATGATGACTTGTACCCAACAAAATGGGACAAGGGGGAACAGGACCCCAGTGCATGCTGAGATTTCCAAACAACCCCTCCCTCTACTCTGTGATTGAATTCTCTTCTATATATGTAAAACTATATATGGATTTTTCTTCTTGCTCATACAAGTTGACCAGAAAATACCTAGAACACCCTAATTGTAATTATCTTTTTTAATTTTTTCCTATCAAATCCATACACACTTCATTTCTTTAAATTAAAGATGATAAGTTATTGATTTAAAATTCTAGACACAGAATAAAAGAAGGGATAGTTAAGTAATAAATCCTTAGTGATCCCCCCAACCCAGGACTTTCTTTCCTCCTAGAGAAGATTACCATCTTCAGCATAGGTATTACCTAATAACTTAGAAGCAGGAGGAAAAATCATGTATTTGGAAACTAGAACTTATCTAGAGAAAATGACCAACCTATGATTTAGCCAGAATGTCAATTTATGAGAATACTCAATTCTTAGGAAAGTGAAACTCTTAATAATGGCATTGTCCAAATACAGAAGATCTAACTCAACAGGAACTAACTATCATCAGACAGCACCTTGACAATTAACCTTTCTCTCAGACACACAGGGTACTCAGTCTCTTCCACCCCCCACCCTTCCTTCCACCTTTTCCCACAACAAGATGAGAGAGGATCACATGCTACTTGTCTCAGATGCCTGAGCAACAGTGTTTAGTCAGGGCTTTATGTCAAAGGATGGAGACGACCCTGTGGACTGGAAAAATGTAGCTACAGAGGTGCACAGATTTACAGAGGTCTTTTCAAATCAGGGGTCAAAACGATAAGGAGAGAGCAACACGTCCTCGAAGGCAGAATGTGAAAGCTGTGTAAAGAGAGGCAGAGGAAGAACAGTTTTATGGAAGAGCTGTTACTGGACGTCTACAGGAGGAAAATCCCGAATATCAAAATCATTATTAACAGCTCAGATCCTCAATTTAAAGAATCAAGCAAACAACTGTGAAACACAATGGCCATTCTACACAGATGTGTGAAAAAGGAAGGTTTAGACCATCAGAAAGATGTACTTCTAAGACTCAGCACATCAGATCTTCCTAATTGCTGCTGAAGACATGGAAATTGAAATGGTAATGGAGAAAATATATAATCACATGCCACTTAAGGAGCCATTTGCTGAAAAATGTGTCCTGTTGTGATCTCATCATTGCACAGACATTGAAGAGTAACTGATCAAACCTATGTGGACAGCTGAACTCACATCTGGCAGTATGATAGAGCTCATTGGACTGGTATTTGTCATTGATGGAGATGCCCTTATGACATGACCATAGTTTACACACACATTTTCTTTTAAAGAAATGACTTTCTAAAGGATGAGAGTCCCTTTTCCCTGTATCTATACTTGTTTCTTTTCTTTTTTAGAGAGAGGGACAGTGAGAGAGAGAAAGAGAGAATTGATTTTATTTAGTTTTTCAGTTGGCTTTCATTGCTCTGAGACTTCGTTGTGTACGTGGTGCCAAGGTTCGAACTCGTGTACTTGTGCATACTAGGCAAGTCCTGCAGCCACTGAGCCACCGCTCCAGCCCTACACTTGTTTCTTTATTAAGGTCTAAATTTGCTGTAGAAATCTTCTATTAAATTAACAGATGCTGAACTTATCATATGTAAAGCAAAGCACAAAATATCTTAAGAAAGAAGGTAGAGAATAAAGATTTTCCAATTTATGGCAGTATCTTGAGCAAAAGAGTCAAACATTATTAAATAAAATAGCATCTACAAAAGGTTATTGTGGAGCATGAAGTTATTACTAGCAAAAGAACATTCTATTAACAAAGCCAAGTAATTATAATATTAAAAGGGGGAAGTTTTCTCTCCTGGCCTTATGATTTTATATAATTAAAAGTTACATCAGTCCAGAAAAAAAAGTAAACTTAATGCTGCTTCTTTTCACTGAGAATTTAGATTTTAAAAAAAATTTTTTATTGCTCTGCTTAAATATTGCAAGCTTTAACTCACTCTAGAAACTAGCTTTTTTGTAGTTGCAGAACAATTTTTCAGAACGATTAAAGCCATCTTTCCATCTGTATTTGATTACATACCCTTCTTTACATTGTTTATATAGTTTTTTACAAGTTACTCTAATAAGATTCCTCCCTGTGTAGTTACACGGATTATTTTTTCCCTTTCATTAAAATTATTTGATTGGATTTCTTAAAGCCATGCATTTTTGCATTGTTTTTAGCTTTCCCATTTTTCTTGAACACATTTCTCCTTGACAGTCTCTAGATGTTCACACCTAAGTTTTATTATAACTCTGTAATCTATCTTCTGAGATTCTGTGGTGTCTATCTGCCTTCCTCCTATGTTTTCCCTCTTTGACTGTTGAAAGGAATAAAAGAATCAGAGTTTCATTCAAGATTCCGATCATTTCCAATTCACTAGACAGTCTTTTCCTTTTCAGTTTGAATGCTCCCAGTGGTGTTGTCCTGTAAAAAATGAAGGTACAGGGGCTGGAGCGACGGCTCAGCGGTTATGGCACTTGCCTGGCATGCGCAAAGACAAGTTTGAACCCCAGCACCACGTGTACAACAAAGTGTTGGAGCAACAAAAGGCAAATGAAAAACTAAATGAAATTGATTCTCTTTCTCTCTCTCTTGCGCTCTCTCTCTCTCACTGTCCCTCTTTCTCTTAAAAAAAAATGAATGTACAAGGAAGCCGCAGCTTTTGCAGAGTAAGAACATGAAAAATGGTTGATAAAGGGAAATCTGGTCCCAAAGCAGCCCTAACCTTGATCTGTCTCTGACCGTGGCCATCCTTCACCTTCCCCTTTGTACCAGAGCTTCCTGTAGCTCCTGTCTTGACTCATAACTGACTTGATCTTCCATTTCAGCACTTTATCTTCTAGCTCCCAGCTCATTCCCTTAAGCCCAGGTCTCATCATCTTGCTTCTAATATGTCCTTCTCTGGTCGACGTCAAGAGTGCACAAATCCACACACCTTTCCATCTCCTTTCTAGGACCACGGGTGTCGATCGGAACTCTCCTCTGGCACCAGCATGTTGTGGGTAGCAGGGAACTAAACTTAAAATACAAATGGGATTTGCAGCAGTGCATAAAAATGAAAGAGTTCCTAAGTCCTTTAAAGTAGTGGAAGAAATAGTCAAATGTGTAAACAGACAAATACAAACTAACCAGTATGTTAAGGGCTTTATAACCACGGTGGTTTTCTGGTGACTAGTGGGGGAGTCCGGCTCATGCATTGCCAGAAATAGGGGAAAGAACCAAAACCATAAAACTCCAGGAGGAAAAGTCGCCTTCTTTCCAAAAAGAAGCTGAGGGCAAAATTTTGTAAAGAATCCAAGTTGGCTTTTGCAAAAGGATTTTAAAGTAAGTAGCACTTATTTCCCTTCTTTTTGAAAAATAAATTTAAAAAAAGTAAAGGTATGGCACATGGGATGTCACGGCTTCCGTGGCTGAGACCAGCTTAAGCAGAAAGAGTGGCCAGACTTCACTAGAACAAGGATGAAGAGAACAGAGTTCCAGCATCTGGGGTTGACATAGTTCCGTGGAATGAAAGGAAGAGGCCAGCTACCTAGTGCCTGGGAAGAGAAAAAAAATCCCTGAGAACTTAGGTGATCTGATGACTTTTAATCTGGAGAATTATTCAGTAAGGTTACCCTGGCAGTCACTGCAAATAATTCACAAGCTATAAGCCACACAGTTTCACTGCAAAGCCGAACATTGGGGGATAATTAAGGTCTCCCACTTGACCTCCTAGCGACTTTCACTGGAGAAGAAAGAGGAGCTATGATTTAAACCAAGTAATTTTCTAACTCATTAAGAGTTGCAGTAAAAGATTTCATAGAGAGGAAATTAGACTTCCACCCAGCATTAAAATAAGCAGATAACTTGAGTCTTAATTCATAACCAAGTCTCAGTCCCTCATTCCTCATTATTCCAGATTATCAGGAGTCAAAGCATAAAATTAAAAATGATAGGCTTGTCCTCCAGTTGAGGCCTTAGTCACAAAGGGACCACAGAGTCCTAGGAAGGGGACAGCGTCTAGGGCTAGCTACAGTGCAGCCCAGTTCTGCTGTGCCCCGAGTTCCATTTCCTCATCTGGAAAACAGGTGGAATCCCCACATGGAGGCCCTTGGCAACTGCCACACATTTGTCTTCTGAGGTCTCCCACTTGTGAGGCTGATCCAGCTCAGTCCCTTGGAATTTCCCTGAGTTCTGCCCCGGCCTTTTCCTTTCTTCACCCAGCATATGCACCCTCTGCGATTCTATCCATCCTTCCTCTCTCTCTCTCTCTCTCTCTCCCCCTCCCTCTCATTCTTTCTCTCCTTCCCTCTCTCTCCCCCCTC
>PVKS010011253.1:0-57294 GCA_004027875.1 Aplodontia rufa
AAAATAGGAATGAAGATGAATGGAATAGAATAGAAGACTCTGAGACAAACTCACAAATCTTTCAACATCTGATCTTTGACAAAGGGGACCAAAATATAACATGGGGGAGAGACAGCCTATTCAACAAATGATACTGGACAAACTGGATAGCTATGTATAAGAAGTTGAAATTAGAGCATTATCTCTCACCTTGCACAAAAAACAAATCAAATGGATCAGTGAACTAGGAAATAAATCAGCTACCATTCAACTGTTAGAAGAAAAGTTAGGGTAAACCCTCCAGCATATGGGAGTTGGCAATGACTTCCTCAACAAGACTCCCAAACTGAAATAATTAAAAGCAAGAATTAATGAGTTGGATGCCATTAAACTAAAAAGCTTTTGCTCAGCCAAGGAATTGGTCAAAACTGTCAAAAGAGAACCCACGGAATGGGAGATGATCATGGCTTGTGATTCCTCTGACAGGGGACTGAAATAAAAAATTTGCAAAGAACTCAAAACACAAACAATACAATCAATAAATGGGCCAGAGAACTAAACAGAAACTTCTCAACAGAAGATTTCGAGCAAGCTAGTGAATACATGAGAAAGTGTTCTAAATCATTAGTAATCAGAGAAATACAAATCAAAACCACATTAAGATTTCACCTCACTCCAGTCAGACTGGCAATACAAACAGGAACACTAGCACACTGTTGGTGGAATTGCAGACTGGTACAGCCGCTCTGGAAAGCAGTGTAGAGATGCCTCAAAAAATTAGGGATGGATCCACCATACAAACCAGCTATCTCTTCCTGGGTATTTTCCCAGAGGAGTTAGAATCAGCACATTAGAGCAACACAATAAAATCAATGTTCATAGAAGCTTAATTTACAATAGCTAAATTATGGAATCAACCCAGCTGACCCTCACTGGATGAATGAATCCAAAAGCTCTTGTATGTATACACACACACACACACACACACACACATACACACACACACACTGGAGTTCTACTTACCTATTAAAACAATGATATTGGGGCTGGAGTGGTGGCTCAGCGGTTATGACGCTTGCCTTGCATGTGTGAGTACACCAGTTCAAACCCCAGCGCGTACACAACGAAGTCTCAGATCAAGGAAGGCCAATAAATAAAATTGATTCCCTCTCTCTCTCTCACTGTCCCTTTCTCTTTAAAAAACAAACAAACAAACAAACAAACACAATGATATTGCAGCCTTTGAAGGTAAATGGATGTCAATGGAAGAAATCATGCTGAGTGAAGTTAGCTAAACCCAAAGATTCAAGTATTGAATGTTTTCCCTCATTTGTGGAGGCTGGAGCTAACCCCAAGTTTGTGTGAAAATGTAGTCAAACTCATGTATTTGATCCACCAAAGGCATAGCAACACAGAATCTAGGGGAACCATAGACTTGTAGTAGGGGGTGATGGGAGAGGGATGGAAGATAGGGAGGGATGTACAGATAAAATCAACAATGTAACATACTGTTTATCTCCCCCACCACAAGAAGTCAAATAAATACTTATGCAATCATTTAATTCAGGAAAATTCACAATCATATATACATATATATGATTGTGAATATATATATACACACACACAGATAAATATATGTGAACATTTTTATTTGTTATAGTGGTGTTATATAGAAGATTCAAGAGATAAGTGTGGGCATTGTAGGAGTAACTATGGTTTAGGATCAAAAGCATATCATATTGTTACTTTATGCACATTTATGATTGTACAACAACTTGACTCCTTAATTAAAAATAAGTAAAAAATTAAAAAAATAGTAAATTCAGAAGGTGATGTGGGATTAAAATCCGCCTTGTCTCTGCAATATTTCCCTTCTCTCCCTCCCCTACTAAAAGGAAAAAGAACAATGAAACCAATAATCGAAAATTCAGGATTACTTTGATCCATCCATGGGTGGCTGAGGCCTTGATGCCTCTTCGTTTGAGTCCATATTCAACTCCTTGCCTTGGACTCAGCCCTAAATTGGAACTTGTGTTTGAACTGAGGGATTAGAATTCTCTAGAAATGCTTTAACAGTTCAGAGGATGTGGAGGCTGGATCCATGTGAAATATTTACAAGACATTATTTCACAAAGATCACAACAATCTTCAAGTTACAACAAAAACCAAACAATCGTCAGTCACATTACAATAATAAAGAAAACAGAAGGAGGCCTGTTGGCCACGGAGACAAAGCTCTCATTCAGCTTTCTCATCGCACATGTGGAAATCTCTGTTCTCTCATAGCACTTGAAATTGCTTTGGCACATTATGGGGCCAAGGATCACTCCTTCTGGAGACTTAGACAAACAGTCAAGTTCCTTAGGTGAAGGAATCATCAGATTTGTTTCCTACCAGATGGTTTCCAACCGCCTGGATGTCATCCCTCCCACCTCCTGGCCTATAGCTGGATTGTCCACTCTTGCAGCCAATTTCACTTTGTCTCCTGCGAGCCTCACCCTTGGCAATTCTCCCAAGAAAAGTGAAACTTGGCAATGGAATTTAAATTAAAAATCTCTAGAAATGGAAAATCAAGTTAGGTGCACAGTGTTTGCTGAGTACCTGAATAAATGAATGGGTGAATGAATGAATGAATGAATGAACGTATCTACTCCATGCACTTCAGAGTTTTTGAAGTTTGTTTTTCAGATCCCTGGCTCCAGAATCAGCTGGTGGGTTTGTTAACACTGCAGATTTCCAGATCCCATTCCAGACCCGTTGAATCAGAATCATTGGGGATTTGACTTGCTAATAAACTGTTAAAGTCTTCAGGCTGCTTTTTGGGTTCACAGAGTTTGAACAGTAGTGGGCCACAGGCACCTTAGCTTCAGGAATTCTGAACAAAAGACTGTTGGTCAAGTAGTTCTGCCACCATGATGAATATTGAGAGGTTCCTTCTGGAGTAGTAGTCTGGGGAAATATTAACGGATACTCACTTTGGTTTGTGGGCTGTGCTAAAACAGAAGAAATTTGGAAGAGCCAAAGGACTCATAAAAGCAAGTGCATGAAATATGTTATTTCTCATTTTCAAGGAAAGAGAACTCAGTGACTGCTCTTGCCCAGAGGAAAATGGATGAGATGTTTAACAACACATTAGAACGACGCCTGGTTAGTGGTAATTTCTCAGAGAACTCAAGTTTCACTTCATGCAGATGGCTAGCGAAGGGGGTTGGAGAGTCACAATGGGGTAGTGACAAGAGAAGTGCAAATGGTTCAGGAGCATTCTGACTTCAGAAAAGGACAGGAGAGTCATATTGAACAATTACTCCCCTTCTGAAGATACCAAGTGCCAAACATAGACTGCACATTGAGACTCAGTAGAATATTGAATTCATTTGGGAGGTAGGTCCATAAGGAATGTTCCATGACTACTAATAAAGCCCATGAAATCACATTAAATAGAGCTTGACCACAATAATTTGTCATCATGAATAAAAGTTCACTGCTGCTCCTGTAAAGGAGCATCTGTAAGGAATGCTCAGGATCATGGCCTCAAAGGAGATCTCCAATGGTCCAGAGTCTGTCTTATTCAGAAATAGCAGGAGCACAAGTGGCAAATTCCTCATCTGCTAGACAGAAAAGAGCTTGGATTTCTTACCTCCCAGAAAGCAGAATATTGTGAACTTTCATAAGGGCACTTTCTTTTCACTATCAATGAATTTCCCATCATGCCTTCCACCCACACATCTCACAATCCATGTATCTTCTGTAGAGTGCCCACTTTCAAGACAATGGGGACACAAGTGAAGTTTTTTTGCAGAGGCCATCACCTTCCAGTTTGGTCCTCCTTTAAACTGCCTCTGTCCCCTGCTCTCCCTCCACCCTCTGCCTCCATTCACAAACACGTGCTGGTCCCAGCCAGCTGTCCACCAGACTCCACAAGAACAAGGTTCTAGGTACCAGTGGCTGAGGATGGCCTTCACCACCCTCTTTATGGGGATGACTTCCAAATCATCACAGCCTCGGCCCTGCAAATGTACAACTATTCACAGGCAGATGGCTCTTCATCCTAAATATTTTCCTAACTCCACTGTTGACCTTTGATGATAATGTGAAATAAATTGAATTTCTTTGGATCCTCTCTTACTTATTCTTCTCCTGAGCATCCCATTTATCCCAGTCTTTATAAAGTCCCTTCCAAACTCCCTCTTATCAAGTCACAGTTACCATCTGTCCTACTTTGCGCAGAATTGTCTTAGCTTATCCCTGTACTCCTGGTGTCTCATTTGGATAGCACCCTTTTACTCTTAGAAATTACTCAGTCTGAAGCCATATGGTCATCCAACTAATAAGAATGATGCAAAATTAGTCACCTTACCTCAATATGAATTTTAAACACTTAGTTTCCAGGGGCATTTGCACTTCAATCCTTACTGTATTTATGATTGGAAGTTAGTCCCTGCGTGAAAAAAAATAGGTATTGCTGGATAGGATAAGCAAGTATTTTGAGATGCATAAGGTAATGTTGTTCATTGTGGCCAAGAAGCTAGAAAAAAGTAGATTAGGCCAATCATAGGGCTTACCGTACAATATTACAGTAAACTGTTTATTTGACTGATATCCCTTTTTGATATAGCCTAAAAGGGCAGGGACCATACTTTATCGCTACTTATCTTTTATATCTACACAACTGGCATAATAGGTACTCATTAAATATTTGTTAAGTGAGTCAATAAAGCAAGGATCAAAGGAGTGGAGTGGGGTGGGGATGAGTCAACTAAGGCATGTCTACAGTGTGTAACAGTCTGATTGCCTTGAGCTTAATCAAAGACTTAATGGAAGGCTGCCAATAATGAGTAGCTCTTGGAGGTGTGAAGGGGAAATATGTGCTCATAAAAAGCAGTGAGTCCTATCTATAACTGCAGGTCCTTCCAGATAGTATGGTAGCCCTTAATTTTGCATATAAAATACATGGAATCATCATTTGAAATAGTGATTTTGTTCTAACACAAAAGCAATCTGGTATGTTCTTACAAATAGAAAGGAAATCTCAGACTATTCACTACCCATATATGGTGAATATCCCTTGTTCAGAATGCGTAGAGGAAGTTTGGAACTTATTCCTTCTCTCCAGAACAGGCATGTGCTTTGAATATGACTTGTCATTTTACTTTTGAATCACACCTTACTGGCCACAATGATTGGCTCAGAAGTCACCATTAGCCTGAGACAAGCCGGTTATATCACCCCTTTTCTGTAGACACAGTTGATTGTCCAGATAAGCATGGACTATGTCAAAGATAGGTCAATGAGAGCCCTTATCTGGGATTAATTTGAGAACTTCAGACCTCTGGCAAGCAGATCTAAGCCAGTGGATAACTACATCACCCACAGCACAAAGGAGATGGAAGCCAACTTGCAGAGAAGCAAGTCAGACATGGCTTGATGAGCCTCCCTGGGGCCCTTCTGGTGGGTATATGAAACCTCCATCTGCTGAGCAAGTTTGAATATGTTTTTGCCATCTGCAACCAGAAGAATCCTAAGTGGCTCATTTTGATGCTCCAGACTCAGCAGTTTCAGGTGAGGCTAGTCCTATTCTTGGTATAAGAATGGTTTTATCACATTTACATGTGTTACCCTTGTCCTTGTGCAATCAGTAGCATCCAGCTGCTAAAACAAGTAGCTCCTTGTGTAATTAAACTCCTTTTTAAACCAAACTCAAGTAACTTATTTTAAAAATTCAGGTTTGTTTGTTTTGAAAAATACAGCTTTATTTCTTGGCCACAGCAATATTTCATTTTGGCAATTCAGAAACTTTCAAATGACTGTCTGCATTAATATACTTCCTAGACTATGTCAATCAAATTGTGATCTTTGTTTTTTACTTATCTTTTGTCCTCTAGGAACCTCTGCAGCTGGCTGCCTCTGCTTAGCTACTTTAAGAAAGATATACCCTTCTCTTTAAACTGAAATAAATACAGAGATTGAAGTGGGACTCCTTAGATCAGGGCCACATAATTCTGTCTCATTTCAACCAAAAAGACAAGAGTGACCAAAAGTGGTGATATATAACAAGTAACATCTATGTAAATGGCATTAATATTTTTGCTTGCATGCAAGATTGGTATGTACCATCAGTTATTGAAACTAGGGAAAAAACCCTAATTCAATCTTAGGCTGAAAAGTTATTTTATATATCAAGGAAGGCTATCAATAGTTCTTCTCTTTTAGCAGCTCAATGCATTTCAGGATGCAATGCCCAAAGAGTAATAATCACAATTGATCAAGGTCTAGTGTGTAGGAAGCTAAAGACTTGAAGTCAGTACTGTTTTGAACAACAAATGATGTTGGGGCTCACAAAATGATACCCCAAAATATGTCACTTTGGATTTCAAACTCAGCACTATAGGACCCCAAGATATGCCACCTCAAAACGTATGTCTTGGGCATATTTCAAGAGGACAACTGAGAGAAACTGTAGACCTCTGCAGACCTCTTTCAGGACGAACTCTGAAAGTCTGCCTTTTTACGAAAGTAATGCACACCTGTAAGTATGTTAATGAGGTAAACAGCACATGCAAGCAGAGGCTTTCTAGATCATAATCCCCTTTCTGCTCAGGAAACATCCTTTCACAGGAAGAAGAGGTAGGCAGTCTGACCTAAAAGATTATCACAGGTGGCTGTCACCTGGAACACTTCACCTGCATAAGAAGCCAACACTTCTTGCTTGCTTGTGCCACCTCCCTGCCCTGTAAGCCTAAGTCCACCCCCTTTTTAAGCTTTATATAAATTCAATTCTTTCGCCCTCCTTTGACTCCCATAGCATCTGTGGCTCCTGTGCTAGGTATGTAATAAAATTTGTTATGTTTTCCCCCTGAATTTGTCTAAACTCAGTTTATTTCATAGACTGATCAAAATTTCCGAAGGAAAAGGGTACCTTTAAAAGTTTGGTATAGCACCGTGGGAACCTGGAAGGGCTTCCACAGAGCTTTCCTTAGCCACCTGAAAACCTGACCCTTCAGGAGATTTTCCAGTTGTGTGACTCCTCTCCCTCCAATTTCATTGAGCAGAGAAGATTAAAGAACAAGAGAAAAGATTCCAGTTGGCATCACATCCTGCCTGGGTCCGCGTAAATCATCTCAGGCTGTTGTCTGTTTTCTGGGCTCATTCAATCTCCCCTCAACATTTATTCTTCTTCTAAAATCATCGACACCACTCTCCCTCTTACCTCTCCCAAAGGAAGAAAGTAAACATACTCCTAGACCTCCTTGAATTATTTGGTGCCTCCTCCCCTGCGACCCCCCGCCCCACGCAATAAGCTTATGTGCCTTTTCTTCTGTCAGTCTGTTTACTGCTGGTTTATTTCTCAACTCAATTATCACATTTACAGAGGGGAAAGAGATGGTTCTATCTTCCCTCCAGTGAGAATATTGAGGATGAGCCAGAAAAAGGAAACAAGCTGTAGGAACATGCACACGAAGGTTGTATCAGATGGGAGAGACTAACTACTGATTAAGGGTTTTATAGAGGGTGTGCAGACAGAGTGGAAACACTGGGGCTTCTAGTCTACGGTGGTGACGCATAGCTGGAATCCTGCCTACTCAGGAGGCAGAGGATTGCAAGTTCTAGCCCAGCCTCAGCAACTTAGTGAGATCCTGTTCTCAAAATAAAATAGAAAGGACCAGGGATGCAGGTTGGAGGTAGAGAATCCCTGGGTTCAACCCTCAGTACTGGGAAACAAAAGAAGCCTTCGAGAGTGCCTTCTAACGTACTCTACCTGTGAGATAGCACAACAGTAAAAAGCAGGTACAGAGCAGGCTTATATCTGCAGAGGAAGATATAAAAAATGACATTCCCCCCTGGCCTCTTACTTTCTTTGGTTGGACAACAAATTAACTGGACATGAGACATTTTACCAGGACAAAGCCCATAAATAATTACATGTATATACTCAGAAGTGCCACCAAAAAAAAAAAAAAAAAATGAGACTCAAACAAAGGCCAATGGTTGAAGCTCATAGAGCATCAGGAGTTACAAAAAGGAGTAGGGACTTCAGGCTTCTGGGAGGTGGTGGAGATAAGTCAGGAGAAGTTGACTGGACGAATTGAATGGTGAATGAAAGTTTGTATGCACAGAAAAGTCTCTCAATTAATATAAGTTGTCTAGAAACAACCCTCTACCTGGTATGGCTATCTTCCTAACGTAGGCTTTCTTTATACATTTCTTTTACAAAAGGGAAGAGTTTCAGAGCTACTACTGTGTCTCAGAATAACCTACTCAAGAAATACACCAAGAAGTATACTTGGGGGTGGCATATTCTGACCTTCTACAGTCAAATTTTGGACTAGCTTTGACACATATTATTTATGTGGTTCTGGCAAACATTTTAGCCTTACAGAGTCGTATTTCTTCATCTATTAAAGTAGCCATATTATTAAACTGCTGTGTTTTTGTAAAACTTAAATAGGGTAAAATAAGTACTACCCCAATAACGCCAAGTTATTCAGCCTTGAGGGGTTCATCACCCTTTCCTTTGGCCAAAGCATAATCTTCAAATATTTGGAACAGTCCTCTTATGCATGGAACATGCACGTGCCAACCTGGGTACTCTTTAATGAGGGAAGCAGCAGAGGGTAGAACTGCTTCAAAGAGTCCAGTAGAGACAAATATTTACAGTCAAAGAAAGTAACAATGCTGAAATAAGTTTAGTAATTTAAGTGATGAAGCTGGTTAGTGAGCCACAGGGCAATAAAAGTGTAACCTCTGCAGATTATCTTATCTATGGGTGGAAATACTTTTCATTTCTATGGGATAAAAGATAATTGCATTGCGGTCAAATAAGAATCATTTTCAACAAGTTAATATTCATCCTTCCAGAGCTGTAAAATCTAATCAGTAGTAAATAGTGAGTCAAACCCTCATGCCTGCATCCAGAGAATGAGATAATCCTTGGGTGGGCCTGTTAGGTGGCGCTCCAAAATGACAATCACAGGACACATGGTCCCCCTGTTGCCTGTTTCCAAGTCGTTGAGCTGTTTACCTCACCACTCTAAAAAATAAACAAATGGTCTCAAGTTCCAACTCACAAAAGTTCCAGTTTCATTCCCACTTTGCAGAGGACTCGGAAGTCTTCCATTTTTTCTGGTCATCGCTCCAGTTTCCTGCCTGCAGAGGTTAGCTTTGTGTCAACCGGCCAGACGATCGGACCCAGCTAGTCAGACATTAACCCAGGTGTCGCAGGGAAGGCACTCTGTGCATTTGGCTAACGTCTACAATCAGTTGACTCAAAGTAAAACAATCCAAACAAATGAAAGGCAAGAGGTCTTAAGGTCTTGAGAGAAAAAGTGCGATTCCCCACAGGGAGAAGTAAATCTGCCTATGACCACAGCACCAGCTCCTGCTGGGGAGTTTACCGTCTGCTGGCCGGCACGATAGATTTTGGACTTTTTGTAGTGGGAAATGAGGGTCAGGACTCCAAGATCTGGAAGCAACATTTTATGAGTGGCATCATGGTCCAGAGGGATAATTTCAAAAGTCTGACCTCTGAGCACAGCAGAGCTTTGATTTTCGTACATAAGCAAGCTTGGGCGCATGAAGGCAAGAGTGTTTTGCAGTTCTATTGGAGGGTGCATTTACATTCCTTATGTGGTTACAAGATCTTACCAGCCTGGGGACTCTTGGCTCATACAGCTTAGAGACTTTTGCTGCATTCGGCCTAAAGGGGGGATTTTTCTGTCCCAGCTACTGTTTCCGCTTCTTCTACTGCAGTCATCTTGTTACAGGTGCCTGTCAGCCCCCGCAAGTCTCGATAGTTAAATTTCAGTAAACAGAGCTGCCGTGTGTCAGGGCTCAAAACCACAGCCTGTCAGCTCTTAAGCTGCTGAAGTTTTCATTCTGCTCTTATTTTAGTCAGCTTTTTCACTGCTGTGATCCAAGGACCTGACAAGAACAGCTTTAAGAAAAGGAAAAGTTTATTTAGGTTTTACAGGTGTTATCCACAGAAGGCCGGCTTCGTTCCTTAGGGCTTAAGAGGAGGCCAAATATCATGGCGGAAGGCCTGGTTCAGGGAGGAGAGAGAGACTGAGAAACTCCACGCCAGAAACAAAACATACACCGCAAAGGCACACCCTCAACAACCCACCTCCTCCAGCCACACCCTACCAGCCTACAGCTACCAGTTAATACCAGGTGGTTAACTCGCCGAATGATCAAGGCTCTCAAAACCCAATCATTTCCCCTCTAATGTCCTGAATAGTCACACAAGCTTTTGGGGGACAGCTTTCATCCAAACCAAAGCAGTGCATCACATTTCCAGCTTTCCAGCTCCCACCAGCACCTAAGCCAATTCCTTGAAGTCTACACACACACACACACACACACACACACACACACACACACACACGTTTACATCTTCTCTTACACTTTCTCTGGAGATTCCTGCCAAAGGCACTGTCCTTGCTGAGTACTGGACACCTTCCTGGCACCCCTGCCAGCCCTCTTGTTCCCTGTGGCTGCCACCTGCATCCTGTACCAGAGCAGGCACTACCACATTTCAGTCACCCAAGGTTGTGTGCCATTAACTTTAACAAATTCTTTGGTGATAATGGAGGATAACACAGCAGACCAGGAAATGGGACTACTAGATATCCTGGTTCTTAATATTCATCTGGGGACAGCACAAAGAGATCTCTCACTGGTCTTATTTTATTGACTCTAACATGCAACTATGTTGGGATGCATCTTCTTCCTAAGTCTGCCTTCCTCAGAATTTTTCTTATATCCTGGGCCTAAATTTCAGTCTACTCCAAATGCCCAAAGAAAATGCAAAATTGCCACCACTTGGTTATACAAAAAAACCATAAATTTCACAAGGGGAGGAATTTTGGTCTGTTTTATTTCCTGATATATCACTAAGAATGATAATATAAAGTAAGGTACTCAATATTGTTGAATGAATGAATTGGATAAATTATATGAATGTGAAGCTTTCTGGCCTCAATGGAATTCATTCTTGTTCATAGCCTATATGCATGACTAAAGAATTTCATTACAATTTCTTTCTAAAATAAAATGTCTTCTATCTTTGGCTGGGTGGTTGGTTGTAAATAGGTATGAAAGTCAGTCTAAAGTGTTAACTTAGCTTGGCTATAATCCCCAGATAGTCAAGCATTAGAACAGGTGTTGCTGTGAAGGCATTTTAATAGGTGTGAGTATCATCCATAATCAGTTGACTTTGTAAGGGAGGGTAGGCTTGACTCAATGACTTGAAAGACTGTAAGAGCAGAGATGAGGTTCCCATAAAGAAGAAATTCAGCCTATGCCTAGGAGCTCCAGCCTGCTCTCGTGATGGCCTGGCTCTGTGGATTTCATACTGAAATCCAGTCCCTACATTTGCATAAACCAACTCCTTGCAATAAATATTTTCTTGTATACCTTGCCCTAGTTCTGTTAGCTCTTGTTGAACACTTACTAATATGGTTAAGAGTGTAGGGATGGTAACTGTAGTTGTATTTGTTAAAGCAGGTTTTTTTTTTCTTTTTGTATTAGGGTTCTCCAGAGAAAAAGAATCTATAGAATCTATATGCATAAATGATATGTATTATGAGAAATGGCTCACATGATTTAGTGAGAAGTTCCTCTATGCAAATTGGAGAACCAGGAAAACTGATATTGCAATTTAATGGAAGCTGGATGACCTGAGAGCCAGGGGAGCCAATGATGTAGGCCCCAGTCTGAGTACAAAGGCAGAGAACCGAGAACTCTGATGTCTGAAGGCAGAAGCAGATGGGTGTCCCAGCTAAGCAAGAGAGAATTTGACCTTCTTCTGCCTTTTTGTTGTATTCATGTCCTCATAAGATTAGATGATTCCCACCCCCCCCCCACACACACACACACTTTGGTGCGGACGATCTGTATTTAGTCTAGTGATTCAGTAGTCTCATTGGGAAACACCATCACAGTCACACTCTGAAATAAAGCTTTACCTGTTATCAGCACATCCCTTAACCCTGTCAGGTTCACACATAAAATAAACCATCCCGCCTTCTATGAATAAAAACCGTGGCACGGTACCTAGTCATGTAGTAAGCATCATTTAAGTGGCTGCATTACTGCTATGCTAGTAATCAGAGGGAAACCACATAATCTAGACTTTACTTAGTTTTCAGTAGATTTTTAAATTCTAGTGATTTCTGCCAGAAAAGTTGTCCATACTTTATTGGAAATTACAAAGTAAGGGACAGTCCAGACCATTGCTATTATTCATTTTCCATTTGACACAAGCACAATTTTAGAATAAGTTTTTCTCCTTGACAAAATTGTTTAATGAAGAAAGACTCCACTGGGGAAATCTATAGAAATTCAAAGTAGGCATCGGTCATTAGCAATTACTCCATCTTTCAAAAGCATCTCTCCACATTTTGGTATTTTTCACATTGTGCATTCTGCTTTCTCAAGAACGACTTTGATTTTTCTCCTTGCATTTTCCAATCCCCTTTGGTGCTAAGGGATGGACATGTGCATTAGACCCCACCGGCCAGCATGACATGGCTGGGCCCCAGGAGAGGCAGAGGCAGTGTGGATTTGGGATGAGGTTGAAAAATAGTTCT
This sequence comes from Aplodontia rufa, assembly GCA_004027875.1. NCBI lineage: Eukaryota > Metazoa > Chordata > Mammalia > Rodentia > Aplodontiidae > Aplodontia > Aplodontia rufa. The sequence continues at coordinate 12,567 of PVKS010011253.1, forward strand.
CTCATTACGGTTCTGCAGCTTTGGGTGTTGTTCCTGGAAGTCTGTTCTGCCTCAGCCCTCCCAGTGATTCTGTGAATTACCCAGTAGCTTATCATAAATCCCCAACTGTTCAAACTGACAACAGAGGATTCCACTGTCAGTAACTTAGCATCTTCTTAGCATCTTGACTGAAACAAATGGCTTGGGACATGGGAGATGCTTTACATAACTTTTTTTTTTAAGAAAGAGGGGACAGTGAGAGAGAGAGAGAGAGAGAAAGAAAGAAGCAATTTTTATTTAATTTTTCATGTGACTTTCATTCCTTGGACACTTCATCGTGTACGTGGTTGCTGAGGTTTGAACTCACGTACTCACGCATACCAGGCAAGCGCCATAACCTCTGAACCTCCACTCCAGCCCCTGCTTTACACAACTTTGCTGAATCAATTGTGTATTTTAAATTTAAATTTATTATTAATTTAAATGTAGATTATTCCCATGAGAGAAAATATACTGACTAAAAATAAGCATAACATGAAAAATAAGTCTCCTCTTATAACTCACTAGTCTGATTTTCTACAGGTAGTAACTTTTTAAAAAGATCAGTTAATTTTTAACTGATAAATAATTCTATATATTTAGGGAGTGTAATGGATCCGTGCATACATTATAGAAGGATTCAATCATGCTAGTTAATGTATCCATCATCTCACCAATTTGTCATTTTTGTGTGTGTGACAAAATGTTAAAGAACTATTTTAACAATTTCGACAAAGGTAATAATTCTTAAGTCACTGCTTGAAGATTTTGGTGTATGTATTTTAAGTTGAAACTTTATGAAGTTTCAATAATTGAGTGTACAGAAATAAATTGATAATAAGAGAAAAAGCATACAAGTTTATTAACACAGACATCTGCATGGGAGCCATACAAAATATGAAATTCTAAAAAGGGCCAGATGGTTGAGGCTTAAATATTCTAAATAGGGGAGAGTAGTGTGGGGTGGGGGGAATGTAGGCATTTTTAAACGAGTAGTCAATGATTTTTTTAAGGGAAAACAGAACTAGTTTTCTTTTAAAAATTATTAATGCAACATAGTCTTAAATAGTGAAGGAATTCATTGTTACACATTCATACAGTGTCACGTAAGGACAATGTAACTTGAATGCAATCCTTACCCAGGATTCCTCCACACACACCCACTCTCTGGTCTCATACCCTCTACTGCATTCTCCCCTCTCACCCCATTATACATGTTAATGTATATACATATATAATAATATTTTGAATTTTCTAGTTTTAAATTCCTATATGAGCATTATTTAGCTTCTCAGAGGAGTAAGATATTCCCATACAGTATTTGTAGCCCCCTTTTTCCTTCCCCATCCTCCCTTCCTCCCCACCAACTCCCCTTTCATAACTAGATTTCCCCCAGCTTGTGTTATTCTGACTTTGGTGAATCTATTGTGTAAACTGGACTGTCTTTTAACCCATCTTGAATTTTAATGCTAGCTTCCACATAAGAGAGAAAACATTCAACCTCTGAGATTCTGAGTTTGCCTTATCTCACTCACTATAATTTTTTTTTTCATTTCCATCCATTTACTCATAAAGGGCAAGATTTCATTGGCCACAGTTTCTGGCCAGTGACGGGCATCTGGGTTGATTCCATAATTAGTTATTGTGAATTGTGCTGTTATAGACATCGATGTAGCTGTGTCACTGTAAAATGCTGATTTTCTGTCTTCCAGGAAAACACTCAGGTGTGGAATAGTTGGGTCATCTGGTGGTTCCATACCTAAGTGTTTGAGGAGTTTCCATACTGCTGTACTAGTCTGCAGTCCCACCAACAGTGTACAAGTGTTCCTTTCGCCCCGCAGCCTCTCTAGCATCTATCGTTTGTACTCTTCATTTTTGTCATTCTGACTGGACTGAGGTGGAACCTTGGTATAGTTTTGATTTGCAATTCTCTGATTGCTAGAGATGTTGAACGTTTTTTCATATATTTATTGGCCTTCTGTATTTTTTTCTGTTGAGTAGTTTCTGTTTAGTTCTTTAACCCATTTATTGATTGGGTTGAATATGTGTTTGGTATTAAGCTTTTTGAGCACTTTGTACATTCTGGATATTAGGTTCCTATTGGAGGAATAGCTGGCCATGATTTTTTCTCCCATTCTGCAGGCTCTCTCTTCACATTCTTGACTAATTTCTTTGGAGTGCAGAAACTTTTCAGTTTAGTAGTGTCCCACTCACAGATTCTTGGTTTTAATTTTTGTGCTATGGCAGTGTTATTATGGAAGTTGGTACCTACACCTATATGGTAGAGAGTTGATCCTATTTTTTCTTCTAACGGTTGTATGATAGCTTATTTAAGTACTAGGCCCTTAATTAATAGTGAATGATTTTTAAGGGAGATGACTGGGCCCAATGAGCACGCAATGGCCAGGGACACACAGTTCCTCTGGGCTCCAGCTGTGATGTTTGATTTTCAGAACCTTCCTCCCTGCTGTGAGAGTAATCTTCTTTGGTAAAATACGTTTCTGTAAGAATATTATGCTATTCTTTGGTATATCTGGTCTTTGAATAGATAAGGGAACTTGAGATAAAAGCCTCACGGAGCATCTGCTAATACCCAAGTGCTTTTAATTTAAAATTGTCAGTATGTCAAGATGCCATATTTTAAAGAAGCATGTTCTAAACTCCAACAGTACACACTCCTCTTCATTTTTAAGTTCAAAATGACTATACTCTTTTAACTTGATTTTAATTTACTTAACAATATATCTTAGATATCTCTCTAAATCAGTATTTGTTGACCTACCTCATTATTTTTAATGGTTTTGTGATCATCTAATATACGAATGTGCCTTAATTCATTTGAAAAGGTCCTATCAATGGACACGTATTCCTGCTGTTGCAATGCTTCTGTCAACACTTCTTATAAGTTGATACAATGATATGTCTACGAACTTGCATACTTGCATACTTGTGCAAGTTTACTTATAAAATAAATTCCCCAAAGTGAAATTATTACATCAAAAGCTGTACAAAATTTAAATGTTGATAGATATTGCCAAATTTCCCTCCAAAAATGTTAGTGATATGTATTTTAGACTCAGCACTTTCCCTTTGAAGCATTCATGAGCTTTAAATTGTAGCAGCTGGATTTTGTTTGGTTGGTTGTTTTTAGAATTCCGCCTCTAAACATTGCTTTCTGAGTTTATCCGCTTACTCAAACAAAGGAACAGAGGCAAGGGGATGAAAATAATACAGAACAGAGGGAGATAACAGGCAGAGCTAAGGACTGAGAAGGCTCAAGTCTCAGGGAAGTAAACTTGAATATACAATGTAATGACCCGGAAGTTCCCTAGACAGGGCAGCCTGCAGGGGTTAAGTGTCATGCTACACACAAGAGACATAATTTGTTGAAATAAGCCAGAACATATTACACAGGAACTACATGAAAGCAACCCCTGCTTACCTGTCATGTCCCAGTATGTGGTCCAACATTCCAAAATGTGAACAAAGCAATCTGTGTGTTTCATGACGTTGGTGTAACACCTGAGGCCTGGGTTATATTTAACTTCAGATCCTCCCACACCACCCGTGGTTTCAGGGGTGTGAAAATAATGTTGACAGGTTGTGTTGTCTCTTGACTATTAAGGAAAATGACACTTTTGACAATCATTTTCAAGTAGTTCTGTCTTCCTCAGGTGTTGTTAGAATGGGCTCAAGAGAGTAATACTTTTGTCTACACCATGGAATCATCCGAGAGCCTCTTCTGATTCTCTGGATGACTGTGGTGATGTCTTCTCTGCCTACTGATACCCAAAGAAGCAATCGTGCTATTGGTAGATTTGTTGTGGAAATGGCCTCTGTACAGCTCTCTCCATCAAGGATGGAGACCCCTGGTCCATCCTTTGAATATGGGCTGATTTTATTTTCTTATCTTACCAAGAGTATATTATGGAAGTGACTAAATGCTAGCTCTGGGGCTAAGCCAAGAGTCCTTACATGCTTCTTTCTCTTTCTTAGGTCCCTGCCTTCCACCATAAGAATAAGCCATTACTAGTCTCCTGCAGGATGAGAGACCATATGGAGCAGAGCTGAGTCAATCCATCAGTCCCAACACATCTACTGACATGGGAGCCTAGATGGAATCAGTAGCACTGCAGTTGGCCCATTCCTGACTAGAGACCCCTGAGCAGTTAAGACTGGAGCTATCCAGTCAACCCAAGGATTTATATACAATATTGATTATTATTTTGTACACCCAATTTCCAAGTTGTTTGTAATGCAGTGTTATTACGATAATAGATAACATGTTATTAATGCATGCTAGGCAAGAGCTCTACCATGGAGCTACATCTCTAGTTCCTAACCCCATAAATTTTAAAGGTCAATCCTAAAATATTTAAACCAAATACTTGAGCCCAAAACATTGCTATTGTAGGATTCATTCTCAAGTACTCTATACTTGTTGCTTAGTTGTTCTGGGGTTGAAATATGCTATCAGTAGGAAATAATTGTTATTCTACAGAATTTTGGTGATTATTTTTTCATGAAATTTTTGGGAATTGATGTCTTAGGTTGCTTGGGTTGCTAAAGGCCAGATAGAATATTGGTAAGTTTGCTACTGAGTCCTTGTCTTCTGCTTTGCTATAAGGTGCTAGGCCTGATTTGTATTGATACAAGGACATGATAGCTTAAAGAAGGAAGTGGTCAAGAGCTCCAAGCTCAAGTTTGAGTCATATCATGACTTCACTTCAAGTTGAATTAGAATCCATAAGCACCAGACACTTGGGGAAATTTTATATTCTTTGGGCCCTAAAAAAGATAAACTTATTTTTGTCTAACTCCTCACAACTTTGAACCTGACTGAATCATCTATTTTTTTCATTTCATTCCTATATTGCTTTCATTTGCATATCTTGCAACACATAATATGGGAACCAATTATAGTAATACCCTCTCATCTCCCTTATCCACTGCAATATACCCAGTGGGTGCTAAAAACCTCAGATAGTAAATAATCCTATATATTCTGTTTTTCTTTTCATCAAAATAATAGGATTTCATTTATTTATTTTGTAGTTCCCACAGGTTTCTATATTTTTAATTTTTTCTCATATTTTATTGGTGAATTATAATTATACATAATGGTGGAATTTGTTGCTATATATTCATGCACACAATTTAACAACATAATTTGATCATTATCATTCCTTAGTACTTTCCCTTTCTCTCTTCCTCTTTCCCTGGTCCGTTTTGTCTGCTGTACTGGTTTCTTCTAAATTAAGTTCTCACTAAGTTGCTAAGGCTAGCCTCCAACTTGCAATCCTCCTCTGTCAGCCTCCTGAGTGGCTGGGGTTACAGGCGAGTGCCACCACACTCGGCAACTATTGACTTTTGTATGTTGATTTTGTAATCTTCTACATTGCCCAATTTGTTTATCTCTTCTAACAATCTTCTGGTACAGTTTTTTTTAATCTTCTAAGTATAGGATCATATCATCTGCAAATGGTGGTAATTGGACTTTATCCTTTCCTATTTTTTATCCCTTTATTGCCTAATTGAGCTGGCTAGAATTTCTGGTACTGTATTGAATAGGAGTGGTGAGAGTGGACATCCTTGTCTTATTTCATCCAAAGAAATGCTTTCAGTTTTTTTTTCCATTCACTATGTTGGCTTTGGGTTTGTCATATATAGCCTTTATGATGCTTAGGTAAATTCCTTCTATCCCTAGTTCCTTCAGTGTTTTTATCACAAATGGATGCTGAATTTTGTCAAAGCCTTTCACCATGTGATTTTTGTCCTTAATTCTATTTATTTACGTGGTGAATTATATGTATTGATTTGCTTATATGTTAAACCATCCTTGCAATCCTGGATTGAAACCATTTGCTTGCAATGTAAAATCTTCTTAACATTTTGTTGAATAAAATTTGCTAATATTTTTTAAGGAGTTTTGCATCTGAATTCATCAGGAATATTGGTCTGTAATTTTTTTCTTTTTTCCTTATCCTTATCTGGATACTCTTTAAGTCAAGTAGTGTCTCTTTCATGTAATTAGGTACATCAGTGTTTGGGGCATAAACATTTACTATCATTATAATTTCTTGTTGAATTGTTCCCTTTACTAGTACTGAGTGACATTCATTTCTTATGCTTAATTTTGACTTAAAGCCTGCTTTGCTGCATATAAGAGTAGCTACTCCTGCTGGTTTTCAGGCTTCATTTGCATGGTACATCAATTTATGTCCTTCACTTTCAGGCTGTGACTATTTTTGCTTGTAAGGTGAGTCTTGAAAAATCACATATAAGTGAGTGCTGTTTTTAATATGTTTTATCAGTCTATGTCTTTTATTTGGAGAATTGAGACCACTTACATTCACTGTCATTATAGACAGATGTTTACTAATCCCTACTATTTTGATTTATTTCTAAAGTTTAATTTGGTCCTGTTTATCATTTGCTTGTCCAATTTTGAGATTGTCCAATTTTGAGCTCTGGAGTTTGTTGTTGATTTCTTCTGTATGTAATATTTCCCTAAGTATTTTCCATAATGCCAGCTTAGTAGTCATGAATTCTTTTGATTTCTGCTTATTCTGGAAGATTTATATTTTTCCTCTAATTCCGAAGTATAGCTTTGTTGGATATAGGAATCTTTGTTGACAGTTATTTTTTTTCAGGTCTTGGAACACATCATTCCAAGTTCCTCCTGGATTGTAGAGTTTATACTGAAAAATCAGAAAGAATGCTGGTGAGCTTGTCTCTACATGTGACCTGATTTTTTTTTCTCTTGAGGCTTTAAAAATTCTATTCTTGTTCTGTATGATAGGCATTTTAATTATAATGTATCATGGACAGTTTTATTTTTGTTTTGTTTTTAATCTTATTTATTTGGAGTGCTGAATGCATCCTGTATCTGGATGCCCACCTTGGTTTTCCCAAATTTGGAAATTTTTCTGTTATTATTTCCATGAAGAGCTTATCCATGCCATTAGCTTGCATCTCACAATTCTCCAATTCCAATGATTCTTAAATTGACTCTCTTAATGTTGTCCTTGAGTTCTTGTATATTATGGTCATGACCACTTCTTCTTTTTTCTTTTTAAATAGTATCTGAATGTTCAAGGTCAGCTACTGTATCTTCCAGCTCTGAGATTCTGTCTTCAGCAAGGTTTGCTCTATTACAGATAATTTCAGCTGAACATTTAATTTGATTTATTGTACTTTTCATTTCCAAGATTTCTGTTTGGTTCTCTTTCAATATCTCTACCTCCTTATTGAATTTCTCATTCATATCCTGTGCTGACTTCCTTAATGCATTCTGTTGTTTTTCTATGTTTTGGAACTCATTGATCATTTTGTAATCATTCATTTGAATTCTTTACCTGGTATTTCATCCACTTCAATATCTTTGGAGTCAGTTGCTGGTGAATTATGAACATTAGGAGGTGTCATGTTACCCTGTTGTTTCAGATTTCTTGTATTTCTATTTTGGGATTTGTGCATCTGTTGAGATGGATTTCTCTTTCACTATTATGTGTCAGACTTTCTAGGACACAGCTTTCTCTTGGCAAAGTGTTCTAGCATATGAGGTTGTTATGAATTTTTCAATATATTTGCAGGTGGGTTCTGTAGTACATTTTCCCTGACAATTCTTTGGTGATGTTTAGTGTATGTGGATATAGTGTTTATTCTGTCAGAGCTTGAGGATTCTACTTTCCCCATAGACCTCACAAGAATGGTGTTATTTTTGTAAATCTGGCAATAGTGTTACATATTGCAGGGTATGTGGAGCACACCTTCTGTAACTGCTCTTCTTCACTTAAAACTCTGTGTATTCTAAAGGGGTATGACAGTGTCTATATTGAGATCCCTTGTAGGTGTGATTTCCACAGTTTTGCCTTAATTCTCTCTGTTTTTGTTGTAGGAGTAGATGACCAGGAATGAAACCACAGGGTCTCCCCTAGCATTTTTTACTTGGGGTCTACTCATTGGTTTGGGGATTTTTATTTCCTATTAAATGTAATAAGGAATCATTGAGCTTTGAATATGTTAAGTTGTGTGTGGAGAAAGTTGCACTTTATTGGCTGGGTTTTGGATGCAGCTCAGAAGCAGAATTTCTACCCTGTGAACTCAGTGTCCTAGTAAATTCCCATCATCACAAAAAAGGGGAAACAAATAACATCAGAAAATAATGCACATCATTCAAATAAACACCTGGTGCCTACTATGACATCTGCAACACTAATAACCACAAAAACCGGAATGGCAGGATCAGCAATTGCCAACAGCAAGATCAATGAATAACTGTGAACCAGAGCTGGCATTAAAGTAAACAGCAGGTATCAACTAAGCCATCCACAGTATTAGTAACCACAACAACATAAATGGTTAGGACAGGAAAAATACAGTTCATTGATATAAAAGAAAATGTGTTAGGAGAACAAAAGAAAGTTTAGAATGTTCAAAATGTGAGCAGAGAGAAAACAGAAGAGATAGAGCAAGTGATGACTATAAAGAAGGAGGAAAAAAGTTAAAAGAATCAACATGTATAAGGAGAGAGAACAATAGAAATTGGCAGTTAGAAGGAGGGAAAAAGGCAAAAAAGAGAAGCAAATTGCTGGGGTTTAGCTTTAATCAGGCCTTTGGGACTTTTGAGGTGGCATTTGCAATGGGGAGATAAGATCAACACACCCATTGGGCCAGGCAGATGTTGATCTCTGCCAGGCATCTGGATCTCAGAAGCCTCCCCAGAATTTTAAGCACAGAGCACAGGAGAAAACCCTCCACAGGTCTTGTATACTTCACTCTGCATGAATATGACCTTCCCAGGCTCATTCCCTCAAAGTATTGACTCTCATTTGTTCAGTTTCCTGTCTCTCTATAGCTGGTCATACCAGCCATCAGACTCAAAGGGAAAGTGATTTGTGCTCCCATTCATATCTCTGACATGAATCCCCCTGGATACAATTTTCTCCGTGCCTATTTAAATCACCCTTTTCTGGATACAACCACATTGTAGGCTAGGACAGTATGGCAATATTTGCTATAATTTCCCGGGCTCCTGTAGCAGCAAACTGAGTGCGGCCCCCTCAAGATAGCTCCCTGCCTCAGCTCTCCACTTGCCAGTTGGGAAGCACACCATACTGATGAAACACCAGCTTGTTGTTCAGCTAAGTTCAGATGACCATTCTGTTCCACATGTTCTACTATGACAATTTTGTCCAGTGTGTTTCTCTCTGTTTGTAACATCCCTTGCCCCTTTGCAGTGAACCAGAGCCCTGCTACTGCTGCCATCATTACTGGTTTGGCTCCAATGTACTCTTTCTTGTCCTTTGTTCAATGTAACCAAATTTCTGCGTCCCTAGGAGTCTCTTGCTGTCCAATATTGAATTTCAGTGAATTCTGTCTTTCACCCGCCTTACTGAGAAGCAATACTTTTGCTGCTTAAATCCTGAGTCACATAGCAACTGGAAGTGCAGCCTTCCTCTAATCTGCCATCTTGAATCTCTCACTGTGTTTTTTCACACATATTCACACCTAAGATAAAGTTTGGTTTATAAACAGGTTATAAGTAGGGCACAATAAACGATGAACAACAATCACTAATGATCAAATGCAGCAGTCATAACAATATGTTGTAATAAAAGTAATATGAATGGGGTCTTTCCTAAAATATCTTATTGCACTTATCGTCCTTCCTTTTCTTGTGATATTGGGAGATGATACTTAAAGGAAGTGCTTCCTGGTTTCACTTTGGCATATCTAAATTACCAGCATTTCTACACTTTTGTACAATGAGGCCATTATCAAGTAAAATAAAGAATAATGGAACACAAGCACTACAACACTGGGAAGTTTATTTGAAAACCAATACGGTTACTAAGTCACTGGTGGGTGGGTAGTGTATACCACGTGGATACATTGGACAAAGGGATGGTTCACATCCCAAGTAGAACAGAGTAGGATGGTGAAACATTTCAGCATGTTACTCAGAATGGTGCAAAATTTAAAAATTCACTTCTGGAATTTTCCATTTATTGTTTTAAGATTGAGGTTGGCCATAAGTAACTGAAACCAGGAAAAACAAAATTGTGAATAAGAGGAGACTACTGTAGATCCATTATACATACAAACAGATTGTCATCAGCAAGGGAAAAATGAGAAGGAAATGTATGTGTTGTATTTATAGCCCCTCTGCAATTGACATGGATAATTCCACATACATCTTTGCCTTGATCAGAATTTCTGGCATTCGAAAGTATGTGCTAAATTTAAAACCTTGATATGAAATAGACAGTTTGAAAACACCAAACAAATTTTAGTTTACTAATGGCCACAATCAGAGCAGAAGTGTGTACTAAATAACATTTGATTTGGGTAAATAAGTTTAAACAGGAATATAATGAGTTTGTACCTATTGTTCCTTTCTCCTTCTTAAATTGTTATTGAATAGTTTGCTGAGAAATATAGGAGCATGTATATTTTTGGAAATAGCCCATTCTAATAATGTTTCAGGAAGTCCATTATCATGTTACAAATTTCCTATTCAGCTTTCAAAAATACTTTAGATTGAACAAACTTAATGCCATTTCTAGAGCAACTTGTTTGGATTTGAAAGCAAATCAGTGCTTGAAAAGAATGAAAGATTTAAGGAGGTGTGGAGAGAATGCTGAACTGAATCCAAAATCTCTTTGTAGATGTATTTTGAAAGAAAGAATATAACATTGTTTTTAAATTATGATTTTTAGAATGAGGAGTAGAAATTGGCAGGTCTCATAAGAAGCTGACTTGGCCAAAATTGTCCTTCACTCTTTGAGTTTTTTTTTTTTTTTTCCCCATCATAATTAAAAACTCTGCTGCTGCTGACACTAGCTTGTGAGCTCTTTGGATACAGTTCTCATTCTGGTTAGAGAATAAGAAAAACTTCACAGTGGAATTCACACTAGGAAAAGAAGGCGCCAGAGAGGTGGAACCTAAGGGCGAGTGTTCCTCCTCACCACTATCTTCCTGCTCCCTACTGTGAGACCCTGCTGTCCCTGGCACCATGATGGGCCCTTCTTCCAGTCCAGGGACAGTGTGGCTGTGGCAATCCAGGAGTTTCTAGTGCCATCCAAAGGAAGTCAGTGACACCGAGGGCTGGAGGAGGGGTAGAACTGCTTGGGAATGGTTATTATCTGACTTCCCACAGATTAATCCAAAGCCCTGAGGACCCCAATGTGAAAAACACAGACAAAAGAGGAGCTAGAGGAAGAAAGAGGAATAAGGATAGGGTGGGAAAGGACAGGGATGGGAAAGAAGGGGGCAGAGGCAAGAGGGGGTTTGGGGGTGGGGCACGGTTGAAAAGGGACCGGGGAGTTCTCCTGGGTCCAAGATCTTTGCTGAGACCACCATTTGATTGGAGCAGGCCCTGCCCCTAGATGGTGCTATGGAGCTAGCAAGTTCAGAAAATACCCATCATCACCCAAAGCACAGAATCCCGACTTTCCTTTTGGTGGCTTGATATCTGAGCTGGTTTGGATCATCCCCCAACACTTCCCCAAACTAACCTGTACATACTCCCAGTGCAGCTCTTTGTCTTTCACTCCCCTCCATTCTCCTTTCTTTCTCGTCTTCCACTTGCTATGTTAGGTACTTAATGGGTATCATGTCATGGATGTTCTAAAGATGCACATAAGATAGACACCATTCTCTCCAATTTACAGACTCAAATAATGAGGTTTGCATAGATGAAGAGCACAAGGTCTTTCAATTCCTAAGTTCAATAGCTGGAGCCAAGGTTTAAATTTATATCTGTCAGACTGCAGTCCATGTAGCTGACAGGGGGAAATCTCATGTTTGCGTTGGCCTCTTTTGTGTGTCTCTGAGTCTGGTTGGTGTCATCTTTCCTGTGCACTCACTAGGGGCCAGCCTGCTGTCCAGATGGCCCCTCAGTCAATCAGCAAACTTTAATGAGTGGTGACCATATTGTGTACAGAGCCCTGCCCTGATCCCTTAACAGTGTAAGTCACAGGTGGCTTCCCTGGGAGGGAGGTTGACTGTGTGAGTCATTACTTCCCCTGGGAGGAGCCCATGGTGGATGCCTGGCTCATTGGTCATCGGAGTGACACAGCTGAGTGTGAGTAAGGACAGAAAGGGAAGGGGAAGGAAACGCAGAAGCTGAATAATCTAAATCATCATTGCTGTCTTCTGTTCTGACAAGGAAGATATTTTATATTCCATTTAGATTTGTACCTGTTAAGGCATGTGGAACCTAGATACTAAGACACCAAGAAATAAATCCTATTCTCAAATAATTAATAGCTAGTAACTTAATGGTACAAAACTCAAAATAAAAATCACCCAAGTTGTGTAGGTGGTAATGATGATCTTTGAAAAAAAAGCATAATCATGTAATTCCATTTCCCAAATTATTTTAAGTTGAGAGAGTGAAAGAAAAGAGAGATAAAGAGGAAACAGGAGCAGAGGAATAACAGAAAAAAGGGAAAGGAGAGAGGAACAAAAAGATTCGTGCTGGGCTCCCACCTGGGCTCTGTGTCTTTCCTTGTGGTCCTTTGGCCTCCCTCCGTGTCTATTTCTTTTTTGTGGTGTCATGTTTTTTCTCTGTACCCCCATATTTGTATAGGGAGAGAAAATAGAATTCACAGGTGATACTTTTCCTCCACAGTGTATCGTCAACATATCAACTACGCGGTCATTTTCCCTGCATTAGGAAAAAAAAGTTATTGATCAGTGAATTATCAATTCAGGCAACAAGATAAAATTCAGATCATTTTAGCCTGAGCTAACCACTTTCTCAAAAAATTACAAAACAGTCGACTGAGTCTGCACAACTGAGTACAGAAAAAAGCAGAGGGCTGTGAAGTTGATAACAGTGATGACAAGAAAATCCCTTTTAAAATGTCCTCCGTGCATCTGGCACCGTATTAAGCCATTGGTCAGTTAGAGAAGAGAAGGAAGAAGAAAGAGTTAAGGATAAAAGTGGACATGAAGTGATTCATTGCCAATGCTGCCTCACCTTTAAGCTCTTTCGGGCTCATCCAAACAAAGGGCAGCCTCATCTTCCCTAAGAAGAGCCGCTTCTGTTACATCTGGTGAATTCATCTGTTGTCAGAGAAGGTGCAGCCAAGTGTCCAGAGAAATGACCTTCTCTAAGCCTCTCTGTAAACTGTCTGGGTTTTCTCAATCATTTTGACTTCTCGAAGCAGAGCAGCTAAGGGGCAGACAGCCAAGCATGCAGGCTTCCAACCGGCAGGACGCGGATAGGCAGAAATCCTTGAGTCCAGCAGTCATGACCCAGGCATAGGAGGCCCCTGCAGTGCATTTGCTTAGGGTGTTGAGATCAAGCAAGAAAACAGTTAACTTTACGTGTCAGTGCCATTGCAACCTTAGTGAGATTTTATCTATGGAGTGAAAGATTAGGGGAGCACAAATTTATTGTCACTCAGAGGAAGTATTTATAAACTTGGCAGAGTTTCTTGCCAGAGTAGAACAAAGGCTGCCAGAAGAGGTTCATAAATTTAAATGGATGACCTGAAAGTATTTTCCACGACATACATATGGTTATAGATACACAGCACCGCCTGAGCTCAGCGTTCGCTTGCCCTGCATTCATGCTGATGCTATCTCCTTTGAGGACAGGAGTAGGCTGGGAGTTTGAACTCATGTCAGAGTTAGAATTGGGATGGAGAAGAAAGGATGATGAGGCTGCATAGTTGGGAAGGGATGAAAGGAAGTGAAATATTGCAACACAGGATGGTTGTAATGGATACAGAAGATCATTTGTTAAGTTGCAGGAAGCGGAAGGGAAACCATGAGAGTTAGGTTTGGGGATGAGTTGTAAGTGCAGGTAGGTTTGATGTGGAGAATGACATAAAGGAAAGAATAACAGCATAACAGCAAAGGACTCAACGGGGTGGAGAATGGTCTTGACCAGTAGGGCTTAGGGGCCATATCTGGCCCGCTGCCTGATTTTGCTAATAAAGTTTCATTGGGACCATGATGGAACAGTTTGCTTACTGATTGTTTATGGTTCAATAGCAAAGATGCATTAATTGTAATAGAGACCCAAAACCTAAAAGCCTGAAATATTTACTGTCTGGCCTTTTATAGAAAGGAATTTGCTGAGCCCTGGCTTTAACTATGGCCTCTACACCCACCTTCTGTCCCTGAAATGCTACAACTCTCTGCCAGGATTTATTTGTATCCATGCAAAGTTTGATTCTATTCTACATGGCATCTATTTTTATTTATTTTGTATGTGATTTAAAGTTTGCCAGATTACTCTTGGGAAAGTAAAGATATATAGCAGGGCATTAAAAAAAATAAAGAGCAAGAGCTTTATGCACAGAGTGAGAGGGCCAGGCAGAGATGGAGGCTGGGATGGGTGATGCTTGTATAAGTCAAGAGACACTGAAGATAGCAGGCAAACTTCCAGAAGGTACAAGAGCGGTCCAGAACAGAATTTTTCCCTCCTGGTCCTCAGAAGGAATCAACCCTGCTGCTATGGTAATCTTATACTTGTGTCCTTGAGTCTGTGAGAAAATACATTTCTGTTCTTTAAGTCACTTGGTATCTGGTACTTTGTTACAGCAGCTCCAGGAAACTTCACCACTAGCACCACCTCTCTCTCTCTTTCTTTCTCTCTCTCTCTCTCACACACACACGCACACACACACACTCAATGTTTTCCAAAAAGATTTTTATTTTCTTTGCAGGCATTAACCACCTCCTGAGATACCACTTTGTTTCCTATGAGGACACTTATGTTGTGGAAGCACACTTCAGCCAGATATCATGAGCTCACCAGAGTCTATGAATTTTTGCTTTCTTTCTCCTAAAAAGCTTCAATTTGATAGGTAAACCTTATAGAACCTGACCTTCAACTCTGAGATTGTTTATTTCCAAGAATTCTTCTGTTGTCTACCAAGATTCCAGAATAAGCTTTCTTTCTATGCCAACATGTGGGGCAAACAAACCCTAAAATGCTTTAGCATCTTTCAAATTCAAATTAATTGTTAGTCATTAAGCTGCTCTGACAATGGCATATCCTTTGCAGACATGGTTGCCAATATGAGGGCCCCAGACTCCCAGTGGTCCAGAGGTTGTAGGGCTGTAGCCACTGACCTACAAAACTATATATATGTTAAACTTTGTGAGTTGGTTCAATGCATTTTTAGAAGTGTTAGATACAAATTTTATCCTCAAATTTTAAAAATTTAGGGATGGAGAGGTGGCTCAGTGGTAGAGAGCTTGCCTGACCTGCATGAGGATCTAGATTCAACCCTCACCACCACATATACAATTAAGTGGAAGAAAAATAAAAACCAGAGGAAAAAATAAAATTGATTCTTTCTCTTTCACTCTCTCTTTTTAAAAAAGTATCAAAAATTCAATAGCAGCTCATGTATGGGTCCGTGTTTGACATTGAAAAGAAGGTCCTTAGAGTAAGTGAACTCTGTTTTAGAGCAATAAGCAATGATGTCCCTTTCACCGTGATCAAGTCCCCCGTTGTTCCCTCATTTTTGTGATGTACATCTGAACTTTCGAGGCTCTAAGACAAGGCAGGCACAGACACACACTCTGTCCTCAAGGAGCCTAGAGTCTAGTGGAGAAGCTGGATGAGAAAATCGAGGATGAACCGCGGAGAAGCCAATGCTGCATTCAGAGTGTGTGAACAGGTGAATGGAGGTGGATGCTGAACACAAAATGGCAAAGTGAATTAAAAAAATGAGTTGGAATAGGCCCCCAAAGTCATGAAAGTTTGGGTTTTGTGTAGCATTTACCCTGATGGCAGCACAGGGGTTTTCTAGAAAGAGAAGCTGGCATGTTGTGACTATCTGCTCTATTCCAGGGTCGCGGAAAACACACTCCATGCATTTATGCCTTCACTATGACTGTCTGAGATGAGTGCTATCATTTAAAAATTGTTTTACTGTACTCAATATAAAATTTACAATTTTGGCCATTTATTGAGTGTATAGTTCAGGGGTGTTATATACAGGCACATTGTTCTACACCCACCCTACCACATGCATCAAAAACTTTTCCATCTTACCAAAATGAAGCTACCTATTAAACAACAATTTCCCACTTATCCCCCTAAGCCCCTGGCGATCACCATTCCTCTTGGGTTTCTATGAACTTGATTACTCTAGGTACCCCATAGAAATGGAATCAAATAATATTTGGACTTTTGTACCTGGCTTATTTCATTTTGCATGATTCCTGCAAGGTTCATCCATGCAATAAAATGTCAGCATATCATTCTTTTATAGGCAAATACTACTCTCCTATATGTAGCTACCACATTGTGTCTATCCACTCATTCTTCCCTCGCTGGCCCCTTGGGTTGCCTCTGCTTTTTGGCTATTGTGTTGCTATGAGTATGGACACACAGCTGTCTGTTCAAGTACCTGCTTTAAATTCTCTTTGGTGGATACCCAGAAATAGAATCAGTAGATAGCAGCCATTCTGAGATGACCTGAGAGAATCTGGTCAGGGTTTCTAATTGTTTTGAGGAACAGCCATAGTACTTTTCACAGCAGCGGAACCATCTCACATTCCCACCAGCAATCAAAGAGGCCCGCCTCTCTTCACACTTGTCTTTTATTGTTATTGCTATTAGATTATTGATAGTGGTCATCTGAATGTGCATGAATTAGTATCTCATCATAGTGAGATCTGTACTGTTATTATCTACACTTTTTCTGCTGAGGCAATTTAAGTTCAGGAACACATCCAAGGTCATATGATCAAGAAATGGCAGAACCAGAATTTAAACCCAACTTCCTCTTGCTCTGGATCCCTGTTCTTTTTTTTTTTTTTTTTTTTTTTTTTTTAAGAGAGAGGGACAGTGAGAGAGACAGAGAAAGAGAGAAACAGCTTTATTTAGTTTTTCACATGGCCTTAGTTGCTCCAACACTCAGTTGTGTACGTGGTGCTGGGGTTTGAACCCGGGTCCTCGTGCTTGCCAGGCAAGCGCCGAAACCGCTGAGCCACCGCTCCAGCCCTGGATCCCTGTTCTTAAGCATTACACCAGATTGCCTGGAAGGGAGCCTAGGGATGGGGAGGGAGGTATGTGAAGGGAGTTGAGCTGGTGAAAGTATGGGGGTCAAATCATACAGACTTTTGTATTTTTTCCTAGAAAAAAAAATTCTGTTCCCATAAACAACATTCAGGCATAAAATGTATGTGATAATCATGTTCATCCAAGGAGAAAGAAGAGGAAACATGAGAAAAAAACCACTGTTTCTCAGAAATGTAATCAGAATAGCTATAGGTTAAGGCCGAATGTAAGGAACAACATTTTTTCCATCAAAGTGCAACTGAAAATAACCAAGAATAATAATACATTGGCTTCACATTTTTCCGTTTGTACAGAGCAAGGATATTTTGGTGCAACTTATGGAAAATATAACCTCAAGGGTTAAAGGAGCATTCTTCAGGCATCTAAGCAAGTCATGAGTCCTCCTATTTGGAATCTGCATTTTTAAGGCAAAGTCTCCATAACATGGTCCTGGGGTTCAGGAACATTCCTGTATACTTCTGGGGTTCAGGATGCCCAGGCATGCCTGAACAGAGAACATGGAGGGCTGGGGGAGGAAAGAGGATCTTTGGGAATTGCTGAGTCAGAGTCTCAGAAGAAGGAGCCCAAGAGGCTGCTGTCCCAGAGCCCAAGGACCAGGAGCCTCTAATAGAGTGGGGGTGATTCTACTGCTTCCTCCATCTCTACCTCTCCCACAGGGGGCTTGTCCAGAGCTGGAGAGGTAACCACAAGGAAGATGTGTTTCACAGCCTAGTAATAAAGGGCAGAGACATATTCACAAGTACACTCCAGCAACAGAGGTCAGGGGCACATGCCAGCAGTGCCATGAGCGTCCATGTGTGGCTGGGGTGTGCACAGACCTGCAGTGCCCTGGTTCCTGGCCACAGGTAGTTCAGAAGAGCAGTGAACCTTGGAGAGGCAGAAATGAGGAAGAATAAGAAGCCATAAGGAGCCAGGTGCAGTTGTTTTGAGTCAGCTACGGGTCTCTTAGAGGGATCTCAGAAGACATGGATCCAATATGATACCCTTTTCCCACTAGGGACCCAGAATTTTTGCATTTGTGATCCTCCTGGACCTTGCCCAATATGTCTAACCCTTTGGCTGGGTTCATATTTGTCTGTTTTTGCTAGAATAAAACTGCAATTAGAGGCAGAACTTCTGAGTGTTATGAGTTGTTCTGGTGAATTGGCCAACCTGAGGCAGCTCTAGGAAGCCAAGTCTGTCCTTTGGAGCCAGTAGGTCAGAGTGAGAGTGCCCTGGGGATCTCTGAGCCCAGGGCTGGTGGACTGAGGGAGAACCACTGCTGGACTAGGATGCTTCCAGGAATCTCTAACCGCATAGGAGCCAAACCTAGGCCCTTACAGAGGTGAAACGCTTGAATATAAATGGAGAGGAGTAGCAAATGGTAAAGGAAGTGTGTTGAGTCATGAGGGAAACCCAACAGTACATCAATACCCTGACAGTGACTGGAATAAGAGATCACGTCCCTTAGCCCAGTCATACCAGATACCTGAAAGGGGGAAGTCATATAGGGCTTTGGAACCTGACAAGATCAAATGGGAGCCAGCAAACCTGGGTGGCCTTGGTCCGTGGGGAAGGGGGCTGGGAACACCAGTAATTCACATTTCCTGTGGTCTGAGGGCATTGGCTTCTAGGCATCCTGGGAGAGGGAGGGGAGGTGTGGCTCCTGAGAAACCACATTGGTGACTGAAGTAGCAAAGGACGTGCTTCATAAGGAAGGGTAAAAGAATGTGAAAGATTTTTAGTCTCTGGGAGAAAGAAAGAGACTCAGGGAGGATTCCAATAGGGTCTGTAGGCCAAAAAGTATGAAAAATGCTCATCCGTTGTCAAGGTAAAAACAAAAGGAACTGGGCCAGCTCTGCTGCTGGGGAGATTTGGGTTACTCATAGGGAGAGCCGAGATGCAAGGAAGAGGCAGCTGAGGAGACGTGGGTGTGGGAGGCAAACACCTCTACTAATGGTGACAGTGGCAGCGATCGCCTCTTACGCGTCCAGGTGTGTCTTGCATTATGCGGAATTATCTGCTACTCTCCTAGTCTATGAGTACCTACTATGTTCCAGGAACCGTGCTAGCAGCTGGGGCTACAATGATGAGCAAAAGAGGCATATTTCCCCAGTGCCCTGCTTGGGTAGCGTGGGTTCTCAGGCTCCTGGGTGAGTCAGAAATAAATTAAGCATGTAAATGGATCATTTCAACTTACGTGAGAATGTGCAAATGCATGAGAGCTTAAACCAGGCACCTCTGCTGGGCTCCGGGAGATCTGGAAGTAGGGCCCTTTCACATGTTAGGCCTCCTCTTGCTTTACAGAGGAAGACAGTAGGGGTCAGGCAGGTTGTCATTTGCCCAAGATTGTATGGCAATGGGGAGAGCTGGGGTTCACAGGTCTGTGTGATCCCAGTGACTTTTCTAACAATTACCTGACTCTAGGAACATTCAGTTCAGAGACTGGGGAAAGAACGAGAAGACCCCTTTCATGGTGGTGTGATTTGTAGGCTTTCTAAGTCTTGGAGTGGGGACCTGTAAGCGCCCTCTCCACATTTTCTCGGACACTCAGCTCTTTCTCCTAACCTATCCCTCTCATACCTTTAAGGCCTTGGCAGGAACATGGGCCTTTTCCCCAGACTCCACAGGCTGCAGGTGAAGTCAGGACCAGAAACATTTGGGCAGTTCTCCAAGTGCCCAGCACAGTCTGTGAACTTGGTTCAGGCCCGCTAAGGGTAGAAAGCACGTGCCGAGCGAGTACGCATGGGCACAGGGGCCCTTGCATGTGCCTCCCTCCTGAGGTGCTTCCTAAAACCCGCGTTACAAGCAAACATGCAAATGCTGGCAGACATACCCGTAAAGATGCACAAATGCGCAACCTACGGTGGTACGCCATTGGTGGCAATGTCCATGTTTGTCAGCAGGAGACTGAGCCATCAGTGTATGGACCTGTGGCATGAGGGGTACAAGCAAGAGCCCACTCTTTCTATATGGCAACCCAGAGAGCAAAGGTGGCTGTTCAAAGGAGAGGAGACTCTGCAGTCCTTATGTGGGTCCTCAGGTGGTGCTTTGGGGTGTGTGCAAGGGATGGCTGTGAATGGAGAATAGTAGTAGATAGGAAACCACCCCACAGTGCAAGCCATTGTTTCTTGATCCTGGGGAACCCCGTGGCTGCCTCTCCCAAGAAAAGCATGGCATGCACTTAAAATATCAATGTGATATTAAAGCCCAGGACACAGCATCCTGGGGCATCTAGCTGGCCCTGCAGGTTGCCCTGATCTGCTGCTCTCTAGTTCCTGGGATTCATAGAGCAACAACGGTTCAGATGTTCACTCTGTTTTTTCATCTTTATGGACACTTGAAAAGTACAGGTTATTGCACCCCTTATGGAGAGGAGAAGACAGAGGTTCAGAGAGGTTAACTAACTTGCTCAAATCCACACCAGTTAATTGGCAGGAATTTGAACCTGGATGTCTTGGGCCTAAAAGTTTGGAGTTATCCAAACTCTGCCCTGTGGACTCTCCAACATTTGTTGCTTTACAAAGTCAGGGACAAGACTGCGGAGTGACAGAGCAGGGACTGCAGAATGGTTCCTTGTCCGCGCTCTCATTTCCTTTCTCGTTTTATTAGTTTATCACATGTAGTTCCTGCTTTCTGCTCTGAGAGAGGAGAGCTGGGATGATGGAGTCCAGAGCCTGGAGTTGATACTCCTCACAGAGACACCACACACACACGCAAACACACACACACATATACACATATACACATTTCTCTCAGGAGAAATGATTCAGTAGTCACTAATGTAGTGTTCACCTCAGCTTCAGAGAACATAACTGCAAATAATAAGAATGGATTGCATATAATCTTTGATTCTGCTGAGCTCAGAAATATCCAATTCATAATATCTGGCCTCCTTAGGTGGACATATCAAGCCTCTAATTCCAAACATTGTAACAGACTAGGAATGCTAAATATTGAGCCCAATCTTCTCTAGATCTCTTTAAAAAAAAAAAGACCAAAGAGAATTGTGTTAGTCAGGTTTCTGTTGCTGTGATAAAATAATTGAGTCAAACAACTTCAAAGGAGGAAATATTTATTTTGGCTCACAGTGTGAGACGGTTCGGTCCGGGTTTGCTTGCTGCTGCTGCTGCTTTGGGCGTGTGGCGAGGCAGAACATCACGGCAGGCAGTGTCTGATTCAGCAAAGCCGCTCAGCTCATGGCAACCGGGAAGCAGAGAGAGAATCAGAGATGGAGGAAGACACTGGGGTCCCAGTATCCCCTTCAAGGGCAGGTCCTCAATGACCTAACTTCTTCCACTAGGTCCCCTCTTTTAAAGTTTCCACCACCTCCTAACAGCACCAGCAGCTGGGGACCAAGCCTTCAACACATGAGCTTTTGAAAGACATTGAAGATCCAAACCATAACAAAAATTTTCTAATTTTTAAAAAAGATTAATACAATTTTAAGCAGTTTTAGGTTCACAGAAAAATTGAGAGGAAACTATACAATTCCTAAATACCCCTTCCTCCCCACATCCCTACCTAGCCTTCCCCATAATTACCACTCCGCCTTAGCATGGTACATTCGTTACAATTAATGACACCTCATTTTTACCCCGAAGTACATAGTTTGCTTTAAATTTCACTCTTTGTGTTGTGCGTTCCACGGGTTTTGACAATGTGTAGTATCCTGGATCCAAAGGCACAGAATAGCTTCACAGGGAGAGAGGGGAGATCCATTTTGCTTTGCTTTTCATTTGACCTTTGTTTCTTCAACACTTATCTTGTGTATGTAGTGAGGGGATTCGAACCTGGGTCCTCACGCATGCCAGGCAAGAGCTCCAACCGCTGAGCCACCACTCCAATCCCTGTTTTGGTTTTGATTTAGGGACTTTCTACATACATA
Organism: Aplodontia rufa; assembly: GCA_004027875.1. Lineage (NCBI taxonomy): Eukaryota > Metazoa > Chordata > Mammalia > Rodentia > Aplodontiidae > Aplodontia > Aplodontia rufa. The sequence goes on from PVKS010011253.1 coordinate 34,514, forward strand.
ATCACATTACCTGCATATAAAGACAGTTTTATTTCTTCTTTGTCCTATCCGTATGCCCTTTATTGCCTTTTCTTGTCTTTCTTGCATTAATTAGCATTTCCCATGTGATGTTGAATAAGGGCTGTGACACACGACAGCCCTGATCTTGGTTGGAAAGTATTATCTTCTTGCCATTCAATAGGGTGTTAACTGTAGGATTTTATAGATATTCCTTATCAAGTTGAGGAAGTTTCCTTTCTATTCTTATTTTGCTGAGAGTTTTTATTAGTTTTTCCGTATCTGTTGAAATGACTGTGTGGTTTCTTTTCTTTACTTTTTGTTTTTTTGTTCGTAGTTTGGCGGTGCTGAGGATCGAACTGGGGCCTCGTGTATACTAGGCACCCGCTTGCTCTACACTGAGCTACATCCCCAGCTACATTTTACCTTTTTGATATGATGGGTTACATTAATTAAACATTACTTCAATTTTCAAATGTTGTAAAAAGCCTTGGAATTCTTTTTGTGCATGACTGACTTTGATTTGCCACTACCTTCTTGAGGGTGCTCTATCTGTACTTGTGAGAGGCATTGAACTATACATTTCCTTTCTTGTCACAGTGTTTGCTTTTGGTATTCTGGCAATGCTGACCCAAAACAGTGAGTTAGGAAGTATCTGCACTGTTCTTATTTTTTGGAGGAAATTTAAATTCTATTTTCTTCAAGAAACTGGGAATTGGTATAATTTCTTCCTTAATTGTTGGTAAATATCAGCAATAAACCATCTGGACCTGGTCCTGCTTTGGAACATTATTAGTTATTGATTCAAATTCCTTATCAGATATTGACAATCTACTTCTTGTGAGTCTTAGTAGGTGTGCTTTTAAAGAAATTGGTCCAGTTCACTTAGGTTATTACATTTGTTAGCACAAATTTCTTTGTAATATTTCTTTATGTAATTTAATGTCCATGGAATCTGTTTTGATAATCCCTTTTTCATTTCTGATATTAGAATTTTGTTTTTTCTCTCTTTTTATTCTTATTTAGCAAACTAGAGGTTTATAAATATTTTTTCATCTTTTCAAAGAGTGAGTTTTTGGTTTTGTTAATTTGCTCTATTTGTTTCCTTTTTCAATTTAATTGATTTCTGCTATAATTTTATTTCTTTTCTTCTACTTATTTTGGATTTAATTTGCGTTAGTTTTTCTAATTTCCTAAAATAGAAGCTTAGCTTAGACCAATTATTTCAGATTTTTCTCCTTTTCTAATATATGCATTCAATGCTACAAATTTCTCTCTAAGCATTGCTTTTGCTGTATCCCACTAAGAACACATTGAATTTTTACTTTTATTAAGTTCAAAATATTTTTAAAATTTTTATGAAGCCCTATTCTTTGACCTTGTGTTATTTATAGATGTGTTCTTTAATATCCAAATACTTTGTGGATTTTCTAACCATCCTTCTGTTATTTATTTCTAGTTTAGTTGCATTGTGATCTGAGAGAGTACTCTGTATGATTTCTAATTTTTTAGACTTGTTTTGTATCTTACGGCCTAGAATTTGGTTTTTCTTGGTGAATGTTCCGTGTCAGCTTGAGAAGCAAGTGTACTTTAGTGCTGCTGGATAAAGTATTCTGCAAATATTGATTAGATGCAGTTGATTAATAGTGCTGTTTAATTTAACTGTGTTCTTATTGATACTTTGCTTGCTGATTCTGTCAATTACTGATATAGAGGTGTTGGAATTTTCAGCTATAATAAGTGAATTCATCTATTTCTCCTTGAAGTTCTTTCCATTTCTGCCATATACATTTAAATGCTCTACTTTTAAATGCATACACATTAATCATGGTCATATCTTCTTGGAAAATTGACCCCTACTATGGACAGAATCATCGCCCCCTGTCCCACATTTATATGTTGAAGCTCTATTACCACCAATGTAAATGTATTTGGCGATCAGATCTTTAGAAGAAAGATTAGAGTTAAATGAAGTTATAAGGTATAAGTTATCAGTTATAAGGGCCTGATCCAATAGTGTTGGTATCTTCTAAGTAGGGACACCAAGGATTGATATCTTCTGTCACCTAACACCCTCCCCATCCTACACACACACAAGAAGAGGACATAGCAAGAGGGTGGGCATCTGTAAGTCAGGAACTGAATTGATCAGGGAATGCTGAGTACCCTGGAGATTTGGGTTAGATTTCAGTTTCAGGTACCCAAGATATTCCAGGTCAGATTTAGGGTAGAGAGAGAGCTTAAACCAGGAAGCAGATCCCTGAAAGTGAAATCTGGGTTCTTTAAAGGGTCCCATGTTCTCCAAAATTCTCATTTGCTTCCTGGACTTCACCCTTTTAGCAGAACCCACTGAAAATCTATGGAAAGCTATGGTTTCAGACTGTAGAGTAATGCACATGAACACAATCACAATTTTTCATGCAGTTTCAGAAAGTACACAGATCCTATGACTTCCATCCATTGACCCAATTCTATTCCAAGGAAGGATTTCAGAGCCCCAAACTTGAGGAACGGTGAAGATAGATCATCCCTTGGGCAGCCTTCTCACCTGAAGTGTCAGAGCTCATTGGTGTGCTCTGAGTCCCAAGGTTATACCCTGTAGGTACTGCTCTGAGTCCCAAGGTTATACCCTGTAGGTACTCATGGCCTACCCTATTCTGGAAGATGCAGCAGAGTTTGGGAGTGCATTTGTGCATTTGCTGCAGCTGTAAAGTCCTGACCTCATTCTCCCTGTCCAGCAACAACTCTCTCCATCCCCTGGATATCAGGACCAGCACATAGTACTGCTTGTTTTCTACCACATAGCCAGTCACCAGCGTATTGTCAATGACATCCATCAGTAGGGAATGACAGTGCAGCAGAGCTTGGGTGGGTAGAGAAGGGTCTTTCTGATGTCACCCCATTTGAATGTTAAGCACTGAATCCCACTGAATAAAGAGCTCAGCACCATTCCTAATGCCTGGCCTATCTCTGACACTAAACTAGAGAATTCAAGAAAAAAATGGCTCTTGGGCTCAGTGCAGTCACACTCGCTTTTCTGGGTCTGCTTCTAGTGCATGGGATTTGGCAGGAATTTCTACACTACTTGGTGGGTAGAAATTCCCTCCTGTTTCTTATTCTTCCATTTCAATCCTAAAAGAAATCCCACTTGCCAAAGAATGGGAGAGGAGGGATGAGAAGTGTCAAGAACAGTACAGCCTGAGCAACCTGAATTGCTGCCTCTCATTGGATGGCTGGGCTCCCTGCTGACCCTCTTGCCCCATGTAGTAGCAGAGATTCAAGAAGGTCCACCCCAGACTTTGTGGGTCAGAGATCCTTGGGGCCTCTAATTGCCAGTCAAAAAGAAACAGGAGATGACGGGGTTGAGAGTGAAGGCTCTCTGGGCAGGATGGTAGGGGGCACAATGTGACAGGACTAGAAAGGGTCTTAGAGGAAGTCTGAACCAATTCCAGGTGAGGAAACTGAGGCCCAGAAAGGGAAGTGACTGAAAGATGGCATGTTAGGTCCGTGCTGGAGTCAACCTCAGGCCTGCTCGATGCCTTGACAGACATACAGCAAAGAGTGCCTTCATTTTGAAAATGCCACTCCCTCCGCAGAAGGGTGGGGTCTGTTAGCTTCCATAGTTGGTGTGGACCTCCCCAGAGCTTTGCGTTTCCCCACCAAGAAAGTCACTCAGGACAGAGTCCCCACCACAACAGCACAAGGGACAAGCACAGCCTTGGGCACCTTACTCCACAAAAAAATGGCAGAGTGGATGCCTGGTAGAGGATGCAGGCTTTTTTTCAGAGAAATGCAGGTTAGACAGGGGCTCCTTGGTAGGAGGCTCTGCCCACAGGTGTTTTGCGCAGAAGGTGTGCAGCTGAGGTGGGGGAGGCTTCCTGTGTGGGAGGTGCTAAATAGGAGCCTGCAGCCATGGTGAAGGGCTGGGTGCTGGTCCAGATCCCACAGAGTGGTTCCTGAGACCCTAAGAGCAACTTGCAACCCAGAGGCTTTGCTACCACCATGGGGTGGAGACCAAGCAGGGGTGTGTGTGTGTGTGTGTGTGTGTGTGTGTGTGTGTTGTGGTAGTGGTGGGGTAGGGGATCCCTTGAAATTTCCTGCCTCCTTAGGTTTCAGAGAAGGCTGGGTATAGGCTTCTGGGTTTGAAGGGCACTGTAAGCAGAGACAGAAGTTGGGGCCTACATGCCAGGCATGCAGACAGTGGGCACCTGGACCTGTTTTCCAGAGCCCCATGGGAAGGTGTATGTACCTGAAGAAACCAGGAAGGTATAGGCCAGTTCTGCTTAGGAAAAGTAGATGGAAAATAAACACGTGCATACACCAGGTCCCAACCTCCCTCAGCAGCCTTACATCCCTTGGACCTGCACCTGGAAGATTGGTTGTACAGACAAGCAATCCCCCTGCTTCCAGGGAAGGATCCCATCAGGCCTTGCTGGTTCAGCTACCTTGGTCAGTAGACAACTACTTGTTGGGGCTTCTGATGCCCGATGCCACTGTCACAGCTCTGTGGTGAGATGCAGGGTGCAGAGGAGGATGTTCTAGAGGCCCTGCTTATGCAGAGGCAAGGGATAGCGGCGCCTTGGGGGAGTGGAGCAGGTCCACAGCTCTGGCCACCACCTCCTCTTTGGTGCCCCGGGCTGTCTTGTCAGGGGAGAAGCTCTGTGCAGCCAGCAGGGGCACTGTTGTTCCCAGCTGCCCCACCTGCTGGAGCCGCCAGCCTGGCTAGCCCTTTTGGGACAGGGAAGTGAGAGAGAGAGAAAGAGAGAGAGAACAAGCAAAGGCCAGGCAAAGTCCAGGGCTCCACAGCAACCTGCAGACTCATCTGACTAGCTCGCAGGCAACTAGGCACCAGCGTCCATTCGGGAATGCCCAGGCCTCGGCTATGGTGATCTCTTGGGCATCTTCCACGGCCCAGGGAACTTGGGGGAGTATAGCCTGCCACTGCATACAGCTGCTGCAGCTCCAGCCACCTGGAGCAGGAGTAGTGATCATACCCCAGTGGGACCAGTCCTAGGGACATCCCATGACTAGATGGATGCTCTGCTTCTGGGCTGGTGCCTCTATCTGGGTGGCTTTGGGCAGGGGCAGGGAAGAGCTTTTCTGTGTTCCCTCCTCCTCCTGAAACACAGAGATCCAACAGCTCCCAAGACATCAGCTCTGGCTCAGCTCCCCAGTTCTGATCCTCCTGCAGGGCCCTGGGCGCATTCACTCCACCCTTCCCTCACGGATGGAGAGGGAACGATGTGTGATGTGTTAGGGGTGGGTGTACAGACTGGATGTGCTAAGACAGGCCACGGAACTTTTCAGGGCACTGTGTGTTTGGACACACCCTAACCCTTGACTTTGAAAAGACTGAGTTTGGGTCACTAAGTAATCCTTAAGGCCTCCCTCTGGTTCTGAGTCTGATTGGGGGCAGTTAGTAGGCCAGCAGGTGTCCCTGAGCCCAGTCCTTATTGGGTGCAGGAGTGGAGGTGGGCAGGCCCTGTGCTTGTCCTTGGGGAAAAGAATTTAAAGAACTGGCAGGGACAAAGTAAGTTGTGTGAGGGTTGAGGAGTGGGGTGCAGAGGGAAGGAAGGACAAGGTATTTAGAGTGGAGATATGGAGAGAGGCCAGGACAGCCCCAGGAAACACCCCTCTGCCGGCTAGGCTCTCCTCTGGTCGTTCTGTCACCTCCTGAGAAGGACTCTGCTTGCCATAATGAGGCCTGGGTCAGCCACTGTCATGTTTTGTCTCAGGGACCTTACTAGTCACATTTCTCACTTCCAATCCAAAAAAGAGTCTACAGAGTATTCATTTCCATCTTCCTAAGTTGTCTGTGGCCTGGTCAGAAACCTCAGTCTCAAGGTCCCTATGATTATTGCTGTCTAGAATCCAGCTCCTTCTGGCAGCTCTTGTATAACGATGGAATTTTTCTGTATCTCTGTTGTCCATTGCAGTGGCCATTAGCCACATGTGACCATCCAGCACTTGAAATGTGACTAGCATAGCATTGTTTAAAAATTTTCATTAATTTTAATTTAACTGTAAGTAGCCATGTATGGCTACCATAATGGACAGTGTGGGAGATACTTGTCTAAGGTCTTGGAGCCCCAGGATGTCACAGCTGGAGAGAGCATTGCCTCCGATCCTGTTGCACTAAGGAAGTGAAGCCATGCAGAGCAAGGGAACATGTTGCGTGGCTCTGAAGCCAGACTCACACTCTTGGTTCTGCACAGGGACAGGGCAGACAGCTTCTGCTGCAGAATACTGCCCTGACGAAGCACTGGGGACCCACCCAGGCACCGCAGGCTCCTGAGGTACAGTTAGGTCACTCAATGCCTCATGCCTCAACAGCCAGGGGAAGGGACAACTTCAGTAGCTTTAGATGGATGCTGCTTTCTTGTCCCCCAAGCTACACATCCCTGCAGATAGTTCCAGGGTAAGGGCAGGAGAAGCAACCTCAGCCCAAGAAGTCCCCAGTCTATGAGTTGGAGGGCAGTGGCACGAAGGCATCTGTGTGTTTCTACATGTGGCCCCTTCCAGGATGGTGCGAATCTGTGCCTGTGACAGAGCTGACTTGTGTGATAAAGTGGACAGCTGGAGTAAGACAGGCTAGTTCCTGGGCCTGCTTCTTCACTATACTGCTGAGTGATCCTGAGCCTCAGCCCCCTCACATGTTAAGTAGTGATGCCTGTATAAATGGCCCACATGGGGCAGGAGCAGGTTGTCTACAGATGAGAAGCAGGTCTGGGGGGCAGTTTTGCAGAGTATAAGAGGTGGGGCTGGCTGGCTGAGCAGTACAGAGCCTAGTCTTGGAGCTGGCTTCTGTGAACTGGTAGTACCTTCCTGACCCAGAGCTCACTGCCACAGAATCAACCTAGGTCCCTGAGTGGCTACAGGGGGCACAGGATTGGTTTTCTGCAAACTTCCCACCCCAGGTTATATAAACAACTCCCCCAGATCCCTGCTGACAGTAGATAGACTGCGTTGTCCCTGCACGCAAGAACTTGAGCCATGGGGTGATTGTGGAGTTCGTCAGTCTGTGTCACATTCCTGTCCACACTTGATCACACAGTTGGCCCGTTCTCTGTTCCAAACCCCATTGAACCCTAATATGATGAGCTGTAAACATGAAGTCTTCATTCCATTTGTCCTTAAGGTAGGGAAGAACTGGGATGGGGGCAGGGCAAGAGTGCCGCAGGAGCTCCTTGGGAGGGCACAGGGCTGGCTCCCTCATAGTGCTCTTGCTCTGGGCTTGGCTGAGAGCAGTGCCTGCCCAGCAGCAGAGAGCCTTCAAAGGTTGAGGTATTGTTATGCAGTCAAACTTTACATAGAACTTGCAAATGAAGTCAGTGCCCAGGATTCAGAGGGCCCAATGCACTGTGGGATGTCCGGGTCATGGAGGGTAATGTCATCATCACTGAGGGGTCCTGGCAGGAATCAGGAGGGTTCCATGTACTCCACTGCCCAACACATGATCGTTCTCCCTTAACCTTGCCTGAGCCCAGCAACTATGCTTAATAACTTTCTCCCTCTTCTCCCCATTGGAACAGAGCTCTATTTTTATCCATCATGGACTGACCTTGTCTTAGGTGCAGGTGATGTTCTAGACCCTGGGCTAACAATACATCCGACATCGTTCTACCTTCTAGAGCTTACTTTCTGGTTTGGACCCTAGACAAATGATTAAACTTCTCCAAGCCCTCCCAAGTTATTAGGATCTCCTGAGGTGTCCCCCTTTTCCCATCCCAAGGTAAAGGGTGAAGTCGGCCGTCTTCAACAAACCCATCTTCTTCCTGTTTATTGGATCCTGGTTCTCCCCCTCACCCTCAGGTTCTTGTGCCCCAGTTTCTCCCAGCTTTTCAGTCTCTTGCTTTCCCTTAGCTTCTTCCTCCACTGTAAACATTGCTCAAGCCTCCCCTACCATTTGAAAACGCCCACCTCCCTTTCCCTGATTCTTTCTGGTTTTTGCCCCATAGCCAATCCCATATTCCTTTCCCTATTACATTTCTCAGGGCAGCTGGCATTTTTGGACCTCCACTTCCTGACACTCACCTCTACCCACCTACTGACTGCTTGTCATCTGGCCCCTGTTCCTGTAAAATGGCTTTTCCCCAGACCATTCCTGACTATAAAACCACCAATGCATCCTTTTCTGTTACATATCAGAGTCTTCTCTCCATTTTACCTGAGATTTCTGAGGACTCTGTTCCTCCCCTCCATTCCCACTGCCACTGGCCCTGTGTTCTTACTCTTAGTACCTCTCATCTGCAGCTCAGACCATCTTTTTAAATCCATCATCTTAGAACAGATCACAGCCCTTCTCAGAAGCTGACCACAGCTTTCCCAAGGCCAGCTGAACTGTACATAAGCTTAGTCTAGAACTGAAAACTTCTGAGGTTTTTAGTACTACACATTCTTCATGCCTAAGCACAATGCTATAACATATCTTATCTTCAATGTCAGAAGATCTAGGAGGGTTGGAAACTGAAGAAAGATCCTGTCTTATTAACCGTGTTCATTGCTGTAGCCACAGAACCTCTCACAAAGTATTTATTGAATCAATAAATGAGCAAATAAACAAGAAGCTAATGAATGAAGATGGCTGCCTATGTGTGGAAACATTTGTTCAGAACCCCATTAAATTTGATCAGCTCTGTAACTTCTCCAAACATGTATCACCACGATTCCACTCACCTGTTGGAGGAAAGGCTGGAGGAGATGGACCTCACTGCCTACCCCTGGCCAGGGTTTGGTCTTTGTTTCTGCACTTGGGACCCCAGAGATACACATATTCCAAGATATTGCAATTTAGGTTAAGAATATTTCATCAATCCCACACACACACCCTCTTCTCCAAATACACATTTATGCTAGTAGTTCTAGAGAGAACTGGGATTGACTGGTGCCTGGGAATGTAGCGGCTAAGAAGGTGATCCTGCTGATTTGCAACAGAAAAAATGCTAAGACACTGTGAAGCTCTTGAACACTAGTGGGGGCCCTACTGTTGCTACTGATAGTACTCTGCTACACCTGCCTTGGCCCACCAGAGTGACCTCATCTCTTGACAGAATTCAGAAACCCTGATAGATACCTTGCCTCTACTATTGCTCCACCATGCCTTACCTATCTGGGCTCATGAGAATAACCTTGTTCCCACACAACCTGTGGGAACTGAGGGGTGCTCTGTACCAGTAGCCACATGTGTTGTGCCTAGAGACATTGGCAAATGTGACCCTGATTACAGCTTAAGAAGCTATACAGAGACTATATGACTGTGCCCACCTGGAACCAAAGCCAAAGAAGTCTATCCAGCCAACATCCACAAGGTTGAGTGTCTTAACTCATCTCCAGGAGATGATATATATCACAGTTTTTGGATCCATTCATCCAGTGAAGGGCATCTAGGTTGTTTCCATAATTTAGCCATTGTAAATTGAGTTGCTGTAAACATTGATGTCACTGTCCCTCTGTAATATGCTGATTGCTAATTCTAGCTCTTCTGGGAAAATACCCAGGTGTGGGATGGCCAGGTTGCATGGTGGATCCATCCATAATTTTTTGAGGAGTCTCCACCCTGCTTTCCAGAGTGGCTGTACCAGTTTGTATTCCACTAACAGTGTATCAGTGTTCCTTTCTTCCCACAGCCACTCCAGCATCTGTTATTGTTCATATTGTTCATCTTTGCCATTCTGATGTGAGTGAAGTGGAATCTCAGTGCAGTTTTAATTTGCTTATGATGCAGAACACTTTCTCATATATCTATTGGCTTTTTGAACTTCCTCTGGTGAGAAGTTTCTGTTTAGTTCCACAGACCATTTATTGATTGGAGTGTTTTTGGTTTTGGCGTTAAGTTTTTTTGAGTTCTTTGTATTAGCTTCCCAGACAGTGATTTTTAACATGATGAATTATTTTTCTTTTTTGAGCAGCAGCTCACATCACCAAAGAACAAGTGATCACCATGACATGGACATATTTAAGATGACGAAGATTAGGTATATGAGTGACATCCATTTGTCAAATTTGATTATTTTTGAGACATCTAAGATTAATCCCATCATTAATGGTTATTTGTGCTAAACTCTGACATGAAGGAAAAGATCTGATGTCTTGAGCCAAAGGGAGAACTGTGTGTGAAGCATTGTTGTTAGTTGATGAAAAGGAGCGTGCAAAGCTTGAGACTTTTCAAAAGCAAACATTACAAGTTGATCAACTGTCTGATTATCCTTGTGTAATAGTTGGGTAACTTGTTGGATTTTTTAATATAATTGAAAAAGTTTTTTATCCATCAATTTTCTAAATTTATACATTTTTAGTTATAAAACTAATTGTACTACATCCTGGAAGTCAAGGTTATATTAAAGGGATGAGTGGATAAGATTAAAACTTGTTGTACAGCAAGTAGTTTAGCCTTATGTAGGTGATAGCTTGTCTAAATTTAGGGTTGTAAAACTAATAGGCAACAGTTATAAAGTACAAGGAAAAAAAGGTAAAATTAATAAGAGTAAAAACATTTAGTTTGTATAACAGCTATGATCTAAGACACATAAATTTTATAACCTCAAACCTTTGTTTAGTTGCATATTATATCTCCTGTTAACTCTGATATCATAGCATTCTTTATAATAAGAATCTCTTTTAAATTTAGCTTTAAATAAATTTAATTTTAGCTTACCTTTGAACTGTTTTAACATGGAGCAAGGTGAAAGACAAAGTTTTCATTAAGATAAGGCGAGGCTTTTGATAAATTTTAGGTATTTTTGAAGCTGATTTCTCTCTTAAACATCATTTTATATAGTTCTTATATATTATTTTCTAAGTCTACTTAAGTACAATACAATCTTATATGTGAAACATGAGTGAAAGAACAGCTAAGAATGCTTCTAACTTTTTTGTGGAAAAAGTGGCAAAATATTTTTATGTTTCATATAGTTAACCATAGAGCAAATTAATCTCTCTCTCGTTATTTTTTTTTTTTCAGGGCTGAGGACTGAACTTGAGGCCTTGTGCTAGGCAAGAGCTCTGCCACTGAGCTAAATCCCCAACCCCTTTCCTTATTATCTTTTAAAAGCATATTTAAATTTTTTCTCAATGAAAAGAGTAACATAAAATTTTCTAATATTGCTGATTGATGATAGGTTATTTGTAGCCAATTACAGAATATTAAATATTAAATGACATAAATAAATTTCCTACTAAATTTGTTGTTTTTATACAAGTTTAAAGGAGACTATTGCTACAGACAATAATCTGTAGTTGGTTTGAAAATCACCAACTCGATAAAATTTTTTAAGCTTTATATTTTAAAAGGTTTGTATATTTGAAGAATATGAATGTGTTTTTATATTAACTAAGTTTGAATTTTAAAGAAAAATTTAGAATCCATAGTGTTGGGTAACTATAATTATAGGTCTGCATAGGTTAGCAATTAAAGGATACATTTGGGAAACTGTTAATGATCAGAAGTGGACTTAGTTAAAAAAGATATAAGCCAAGATTTTAAATTGCATGGTGACCTTTTTATGTCAGATAGGATTACTAGTTATCTTGTCTGTAAATCTATATAAAGTTTTATTTTACAAACTTTTACATAGCATTTGGACAAAGTTTAAACATTTAATTCTCAGATATATATATGTGTGTATGTATAGATATAATACATATATATGTATGTATATATAAGTATATATATCTAATAAGTTACTTAACCAGTTATGTAGTAAATACTTAAAAAACTTTAAAATAGGTATAAACCCAAATTTCTTTAAGATTTAATTTCCCTAAGTAATAAAACCTAACAGACACATGAAATTATCTTTAGAGATAAGAGCAGATCAATGCTTTAAGAAAATTTTGTCATTTATTTTCTAAGCATCACATATTAGATTGTGTTTTATATCAGTACATTAAAATTTAATCTTACAAAAAACTTTTAAATGAACTTTAACTGACAGAGTTAATTATAACCAACTTAATCACATATAGATTTTTGAGATTTACCCTCTACCAACTTTTTGAAACTTACTTAGACATTTTATAATTTGTTTACCTTATTGTACAAAATACCTTTCATCTAGAAGCATTTAAAAATATCCACACTACAATGAATATCCATATCTATAACCCTCTTACCTCTTTTTTTAGTTGTTGACACTTTCTTAAATTTACATTCTGAAGCAATCCTTATAAGATTTCTGATTTTTTTCAATTAGTCCTCTTAATAAAGTCAAATGTTTTGTGTTATTTAGAGTACTTTAATTGAAACACAGCTAAAACCTTTTGTACTCTTTGTACTTTGAATTTTATGTTAGATTTTAACTTTTAGCAACTTTTTAGCAAAGACCCAGAAACAAAGGAATCTTAAATTATTTTTCCATTTACCTATTTATAAAAGAACATTTAATAAAACCAAATATATGTCATCTTATAGAATTTAGGAAGTCAAGAGTATTTGAAATTACTTAGCAGTTGATTTTTAATATTTCAACTTTGTAAATTAATAAGATGTCTCCTCTAGCAAACACATTTATGAAGATCAGTCCCATTTATGTTAAAAGTAATTTACCCATATCTAACTTAGGTTACTCATGAAAACCAAGATATCAGGCAAGTCTAGTTAACACTCTAAGTCAGTTATTCCTGCTCCCCCCACCCCAAAAAGTCCTTAGAAACCATGGATATTTTATAGAAATCAACATTTTGACTGGTCATAACAGTGGCCTATCTCATGTGTCTCTTTTTATCACTTTTTAACCTGGGAGCAAGAAACTAAGTCTAAGAAATAGTTATCTCACAAATTAGCAAATGAATGATAATCCCTGCAGACACACAGGGAAGCCCTGGAATTGAGCCTTTGAATAGCCTTTTTAAAACCCTGGGAGTGTTGTTTTGTTTTGTTGATTGTTTTGTTTTTGTTTATATTTTTTTGTCAGCAAAGCAATTAATCTTTCTCATCTCCTTGGCTTCAGGAATAAGTCAGAACTTTTAGTATGTTGTCATCCAGAAAACGTGGGTTAGTAATTTTAAAAGCATCTTAATTTTTATCTGTTTCACTAATTAAATTGAGCTTTTCTTTAAACATTTAAGTAACATGAACTAAAAGTCATTTGGATCCATTTTTAAATTTGAGTACTCATTTTTCTATAAGCCAGTTGATATCATGTAAATTATAGACACAGGCACATAAACAAGCATGACTTACAACGTGTATGTGTGTGTGTGTGTGTGTGTGTGAATACAACATAAAAGAGACAGGAAATAGGTCTTGCAGCCTTTTATTTATTATAGTTTCTGTTACATTTAACCCTTTTGAAATTAAAATAGAGCCTATCATAGATTTTGATTCAAACATAGAGTAGGCCTGTGTAACTAGAAATGTTAGGTGTAGTTTGTCAGCCATGAGAATACTGAAATCCAAAAATTTTAGGTGGCTATTTTTCCTTCATGGAGATCAGAATCACCCCTACTATTACCAAGTTTATTTCCTTCTTAGGACTCTACAAAAGAAAATCTTTTTTACAAAGTATTTGAGAGTTAATCTTTGAAAAATTGGCCTCTGAATAAATTAAAGCAGGAAAAACACAGTGGGCTAAATAAGACTCTAGTTAGATACAGTAAGACTGATTGGAAAAAAATATTAATTTAGATGCACAGGATCAAATGTGAATTTATCACAAAAATCATAAGTTTAAACCAGACAGAGGTTTAAAAACAACAACAACAAATGGCATGGGATGTAATTATTCCTAAGTTATCATTATTGTTTTTTTATTTTTTTGAAACATTTCTTGTTCCTCCCTAGAAAATCAAATATGAATCCCATAAGTATTTTGTTAATGATGAAGTTGTGGGTTAGGTCACTTTAAGGGCTTCTCTGCAGGGGAAGCCAAAAGTGATGGCGGTGCAGAGTGGAAATTTTTCTTTATGCTCTCTAATGGTTCCAGAGAATTTTTGACTAGTGCTCCTGACTGATGTGCACATTTCACAATTTTCCCTATGCAAATCCAATACTCAGGGATCGATTGTACCCTTGTCTGGGAAACAAGGATTATGCTTAAGGATGGTCTCTAATAATTCCTCTAATATTGTCTTGGAAACATAAGCACCTGACTGTTTAACCATACATTTAAGAAGCTGTAGATAATGATAGTTCCCTGTGGATGATTCTGCCCATTGTTACGCTGGCTTTAGTTTCTGTTTGCTTACCCATGGCTGTGACTCCGTGGAGTGCAAAGCTACCATCTGCCACTCTCAATTTCTTTGCCTGCTTCCTCTGCTTGTAGCCGACCCTCCCTTTCATGCCCCACGTTGGGCGCCACTCTGCTGCATCCTGTGTGGCAGTATGTTCAGAATCCTGAAAAGGAGAGCAATGGTGGAATGATACTAAAGAGATAATCTGAGGGAATTGAGGTCAGGGAACCAGGAGGCACTTCATCTCACAGGACAAAAGCCCTGGTCCTATAACCCACACAGCTTTTATTAGCATTCAAAGGTAAGCGGGGAAGGTAGCTAATCTTGATCAAACAGAGCAGGCATCTGCTCTAATTTGAGACAGCTGCAAACATATCAAAAACATCCTTAATAAAGTTAGTCTTTTCCTTATCCTGTGCTGTCATAAGGGTTGGAAGTCATTGTTTACTTGTGCATGCCTCAGCATTTCTGGCTTTTGTGCCTTTGCTCTGGTCAGGTATGTTTTCAGCCTTGCTAAGGAAAACAATGATCCCTGACAGCTACCATCATGAAAACATACAAAAATATATAATTCACTGGTAGAACAGATACACAAAAGAGAAACAGAAATAACCGAACCTTATCAATACACGAAACTACCAAACAACAAAGATGAATAAAAGTGAAAGAAAGTATATGCAAAGTAACTGGAGGAAAAAATCAATAAGACTATAGAAATCCTTACCTATCCATGATAAATGTAAAAAGGCTAAAATTTTTAGTTAAAAGATTAACATTGACTGAATGGATAAAATACAAGATCTGCCTACATGAAACTCAGTTCACCTATAAAGACACACATAAACTGAAAGAAGTTCACTGTATAAAGATTAAGGAATCTTTTTGACAAGAGGTAATGATTGTAAGGATTCATGCATCCAATGCTGGAATATTCAGTTATACAAAGCAAATATTATTAGATCAAAAGGGAGAGGTAGAATACAGTAAAATAATAGGCAGGAACTTTAACACTCACTTCCATCACTGGACAGATCTTCAAGACAAAAATTCAACAGAGGAACATTAAACTGCACTTTGGACCAAATGGACCTAACAGACATTTACAGAATAGTTCATGCAACAGCTGGAGAATACATATTTTCTGATCACTGCATGGAAACTTTTCCAGGCTAAGCCATATGTGAGGCCACAAAATAAGTTTCAGCAAATTCAAAATAATTAAAATCATATCATGTATCTTCTCTGACCATGGTGGAATAAAACCAAAAATCAGCAAGGAGGATTTTAGAAATTGTACAAATACTTGGAAGTTAAATATTGTGGCCTTGAGCAACCAATGGGTCAATGAAGAAAGAAGAAAGGGAATTTAAAATTTTCTTGAAACCAATGAAAAAGGAGACAAAGCAAACCAAAACATGAGATGCAGTAAAAACAAACCACCAAACAAAAAATAGTACTGAAAGGTAAGTTAATACAACAAACACTGGCATTACAAAAAGAAAAATTTCAAATAAACAACCTAATAATACAATTCAAGGAACTGGAAGGGCAAGAACAGACCAAACCTGGAACTATTAAAAGGAATTTAAAATAAATCAGAGAGAAATAAATGATATAGAGACAAACAAACAAACAAAAAAAACAAAATAAATGAACCAAAGGAGGAGTCAGGGTTTTTTAAAAAGATAAAAATTCTGATAAACTTTTTTTTAAGAGAGAGGGACAGTGAGAGAGAGAGAGAGAGAGAAACATTTTTTTTAATTTAGTTTTTCATGTGGCTTTCATTGCTCCAAAGCTTCATTGTGTACGTGGTGATGGGGTTTTGAACTCCTGTACTCCGTGCATGCCGGGCAAGCGCAGTAACTGCCGAGCCACCGCTCCAGCCCTCTGATAAACTTTTAACAGAGGCCTGCACAGGTGAAAGACACCTGGAGGTTTGCTGAACCCTTGTCAAAGATGACTTCAAAGGTGTGGAGTAGGGGTCAAAGCTGATCTTTCCTGTAGGGATAAAGGGAAAGGGGCAGCTAGAAGCAATTAGGAGGCTTTTGGGTTTGAGGTCTTGCTTGGCTCTGCCCTGGACTTTCAGGGTGAGATTAGGTGGATCCTATAGCCTCTTTTTCCATTTTCTTGAAGGGACTGGGTAGGTGGCTCATCACTGACTTATGGTACTCCAGGACATAGAAGGCTTGGTGGAATAAGGGGTCCAAATAAGATCCCTGAAACTGAAGCAGGAAGAAGTCTAATACCAAGGGACTGCAGTGTAAGTGTAGTAATAACCAGTCAGGCCGTGCTGGGCCAGGTCTCAGAAACTCCACCTGGGCCTGCATGCTCCTTCCTACCCACCAGTGAAGAAGGCTGAGTTCCAACCTAACCCTGCTTCTGACCGGCCCAAGTTCCTACCTGCCCTTGGTGCCTCAGGCCTTCCAGCTGTAAAATAGAGTTTGCTAGGGTGCTTAGGAGCTCCTCAGTCAAATAGGGTGTGGAAATAGCAGGACTTGAAAGCAAAGAAAGCCTTACATTCAAGAGAGAAAGAAGACAGGGAGGGAAGGAGGAAAGGACTGAGCTGGGCACTCACATCCTGGTGGTTGATGAGTATCACAGGGCAGGTGGACTGGTCCCCATCAGCACCAAGCCTGGCCCTATCCACCACTCATTCTTCCAGGCTTTCCCAGCTGTAACCATTTTCTTGAGGAAGATCCTGGCCCAGGGTGGAGGAAGAGAAAATAGAGGAGCTGAAACATCCCCATAATAATGGCAAAATCCCTGAGGTCACACCTTGCTTTTACCCATCTACCCCGTTATAACCTTAGCCCAAGCACTTAAGAATCACTTTTGCGCCCTTTGACTTCTGAAGAAGAGTTTACAAGCTTCCGTGAGTCATTTGCACTTCAACTACTTCCTCCCATTGTCTTATTTCAATTGGGTAAGGTCATTCATTCATTCATTCTGTAATCATGTGCAGAATATCTACTCCATGATGGATACTGGAGATGTGAAGATCATTGCTGCCTTTAAGGAACTCCAACCTGCTGGGAGACAGATAGGACACCCTCTCTGTGGAGAAGAAGGCTGGGGAATGCCCCCTCAATATTCAACAGGGGGAAGTAGTGCCATGTAAGGCCTGTAGGTGGCAGCAGATGCTCACAGCAGCCTAGTGGGTGCAGGACACCTGGGGGGCAACCACCCAGCCAGGGCTATGGTACAGTGGACTGATTGAATTGAGCTAGGCAGAGTCTGACATTTCCAAAGTGCCCATGTAACGTGTCCTAGGAAAGATGTGTCTTGGCCCTCTGTCTCAGTCCTTTGACTTCTTCTCTAGATGCCTTCTGATTACCTTTGGGAGGCAGAATTTAAAAAGACCTAGGAAATTCAAAGTAGATGGAGCAGTTACCAGAGGTGTGCCAAACATTGTGCACACACCCCTATGCAAACCTCATAACAATCCTGCAAACTAGCTGTTGTTACCTGATTTTATAGCCCAGGAAATGAAGGCTCACCAGTGGAGGTGATGCAGAATTGACGGAGAGGGATTCAAAGCGTATGGCTGGTCCTCTTTCCTATATTGGTGCGCTGGGTTCTGACACAGAGGCTGTTCGCCTGGGGGAAGATGTCTGGAGCTGTTGGCCAGGCAGTCCCAGGGTCAACCCCAACTCAACTTTGCAGCAGACTTTCCCAGATATAGGAAGGGTCCCCATTTCTTTCAGCTGCTGGTTCTCCCTACTGGCACTATCCTCTCCCTCCCACAGCCTCCGTCTCCCACTGACTCTCCCTTCATTTTGATCACGAATGTGAAAGCAACTTCCATGCCTATCGGCATAATATCATAACAGAAGTGTGTCATATTCCTTTCCCAGATTACTATTCCTGATTATTATTTCATTTGACTCTAAGCCATTCCATGAGGTGGGTGATTTTATTATTCCCACTTTACAGCTAAGGAAATGGAGGATGAGAGAAGGTTTGACCTAAGGAGGATAGACTTCCCTCTGTTTGCTCAGCACGGCCTCTGCTGTGGACCTTTACTTTATTATCACCCCCATCCCCCAAATTCCTGCTTTCAGAAAATCCCTTCCTTTCCCCCAGTACTTTAGTCTTTTAAGGTCCTTCATGCAACCCCATCTGGGAGCCTGCCACAAGGACTCCAGTTCAGCCTGGCCTCCCTCTTCTTTGGGTCTCTATTCCTTTTCCCTCCGGATGCTCCCAGACACACTGCACAACTCATGGAGGTTGTAGAGTATGGGGTGAGGACATATGGTTGTGGGGGGCATGTTTGAATCCTCTTACCAGTTATGTGATCCTGAGCAAGTTACCTAACCTCTCTGGCCTCTTCCAGGTCCTGATTTGTTCCTCTACAAAAATGGGTCTGATGGTTGTAGCTCTGTCAGAGTCACTGCACAGACTCAGTTATCTGCCACTGCTCAACAAATGGCAGTACCGTAGAATGTGGCTTGTCCATCCAGATCTCCCAAAGTGCCCTGTGCGATGCTGTGCACAGAGCAGGTGGAGAAATTCTCATAACTGTTCCTTTCAAAAGCCTGACCCTCTCCACCCCTGCCCAATTCCATTCCTCTCTTTTGGAACAGACAGGTTGTTTTTACTTTCTTCTGACTTTAACCTGGGAAGCACCTGTCACATTACCCCACACCTTTAGCTCAGCAGTTGCCCTCTGAGAGCCTTAGAGCCTTAGAGAGAGGCTTTGAAAATGAAAGGTCAAGTGTGTGTTGAGGCTCAGCTTCTTAATGTGACCTCCATGAGCCGCAGTGTTCCCATTTGTAAATGTTGACTTATTGGGGCACAGTTTGAGATAATACATGTGAGAAGAACTACCCTCTTACCTCCAGTCTGTTTGATCCCATCTGCAGTCCCCAAATGCACACACCTTCTCCCTGAGGCTTTCTCCCAGCGCCACGTCCTCCCTTTCTCCAGTCTGAAGGAGTCTTGAGCTCGTAGGGCCTGGCACTGAATGCCAGGGCTTTCCTCCCACCGCAGCTGTGGCTAGCCTTTCCTTCAACATTCGTGACATCCACCCTGTAGTGCTCAGAGCAGAGGCTCTTACATCGTGCCAACCCGATGATGAGGGCTTCAAGTGCATCATCTCATTAAATCTCCAAAGCAGCCCTGGAAAGTACGTTCTGTTATTAACCCTGTTTTAAATATGGTCAACTGAGACTTGGAGAAGGATAAGCAACTATCCACGGTTCCAGAGCCAGTGCATCCTGCGAGTGGAGCAAAATTCACCAATGCAATGTAGATGATTGTGTTTCTTCTCTCCTTAACTTAGTACTCTGAAGCAGATGAAGGGCAACCAGGAATAAATCTCACCCAGGAGACAGAGCTGGGTAGATGAAGGGTGGGTGACCAGGTTTACAAACTGAGCAGAGGAGAGCAGAGGAGAGCAGAGGAGCTGGAGGAAGGGGAGCTGAGCGTGCCAGCAGATCCTAGGTAGTGTCAGAGGCTGAGGAGGAACACACTGCTCAGATCAAGGTCAGGGTGAGGGCAGGCATAGAACCCAGGTTTCCAACCCCCCGCCTTTATGTCCTGGAAGCTCTATCCCTGTATTAATCTCGACTTTGCCTCTGACTAGCTCCTTCAGGGCAAAGTCCCAATTTTCTCATCTGGAACGTGGGTGAATCTTGGTTCGTTCTTTGGCGGGGGAAGCAGCATCTGGTCTAACCCACTGGAAGCCAGGAGCCAGGGGACTGTCCATCCTCAGTTGACCCGGGAATGGTGCGGGGAAGGGCAGCCCTCGGGTCTAGAGAGATTTCTGTAAAAAAGAGGTAGGGAAACTCTTCTTCCAACCTCTTCTCTTTCTGGTTGGTCCTAACTCCCTTTGGGCTCCCTCTTCCTACATCCTTCCCTATTTCCTATAGCTTTAGAAGCAATCTGGGACAGCTCTGCAAACATTCACCTGGCCCCTACATCCCTGCACGGGTGCTAGCTATTTAGCCTTGGACACACTTTCCTGACTTTTCCATGATTGTTTTGCAAAGCCCACTTCAAATCTCACCATTTTTTCAATGAAGCAGACCTGGAATGGAAACTATCAGCTGTGGGTGCCCATGGCCTGGCTACTATGAGCCCTTCCCTGGAAGCACAGACCTAGCTTGCTCTTACAGCAGAGCTATTTATGTATGTGACATCTGCCTCTTGCTTACAAATAAAAATGAACTAGTAACCTGCAATGGGCAGGGCAGAGAGCCCTGGGCTGGTTGTCAGGGATTTAGACATCACCCATCACTCTACCATGATGGGTGTTACTGGGCCCCCGTCCTTCCCCTCGCTGGGCATCAGTTTCTAAATCTGCACAATGAAGCAAATATCTGGATGGCCCCGAAGGTCCGACCTGGTTCTGATACTCCAGCATTCTAAGTTCTGTTGCTGTGGACACTAGAGTCAACGAGAGGAGCTAATGTAGCTAACATGTAGCCTGGGTAAGTTGTTTTGATATCAGAGATATTGACACCATTGCTAAGTGATGGACCCCAGAGGAGAATTTTCAGGCTCTGAGGTTGGCAGTGGGAGATTATATGAGGACAGGGGAAAACTTTTAAAAACCCCTCAAAGGCAGGTCCTGGGGTGAATCACCAGATCCCCTCCCTACGACCCTGTGGGCCCTTCTCTGCCAAGCCTTCCCTCTGATTTCCATGTTCAGTATAGTGCCGCGATTTCTCATCTACTACACAGGGTCTCCTCCCTTGTTTTTGTCTATGAGAATTTTTTTCTTATTCCTGTGCTGCCTTTAAGGCATTTCAGGAGAAAACAAACATAAAATTGTCAGAAGTGGTAGTTTTTGCATTTTGTTAAGGTAAAATGGGAAAATTGTTAAGACCACATTGGGCATACACTGGAGAAGCTGTAGGGAAACAGAACCTAAAAGAATGATAAAAGAGAAGCTATTAGTTATGTCCTGGCTGCCCAGAAACGCAAAGCAGGCCCTGCCCCAGACCACCCTCCCTGAGCCAAGCAGGGAACCAACTTACTGGGCTCTTATGTCTTTACAAAGAGAGGAGGTGCTCAAAGCAAGGCAGGGCTTGTTAACTTTTATGACTCGAAGTCCCCTCACCATCCCTGGCTAAGCCTGTTCCCAGGGAAGCCACTGACAGAGAAAGAGGCAGGGAGTAGGGTGCAGGGGACAGGACTAGAAGCCTAGTCATTGGCATGGAATGGGTGGCTTCACTTCTGAAAGAGTCTGGAGAAAACTAGTGTAAGAGTGACAATGGCTATCACACCCACTGGCCAAAATAAGTCACTTAGGGAAATAATTCTGCCACCAGCAGTGCTCAAAAGGGGGCACACCAGGAAGAAGCGGAGACCATAGAGTATAGAAAGACTGGTGTTTGGAACTGGAATGTGGGAGTTCAACTCTTGGTTCTAACTCTTCCACTGTGTGACCTTGGGCACATCACTTGTACTCTCTGAGCCTCAGGCTTCTCTTCTCTACAATGGGGATAATGTATGCACCACAAACAGTTACACATTTGCCTGTCAAAATATTAGGAGTGAGTAGACTCAGAGGTCTCCATGATCCCCCTCCCTGCCCTGCTCATATTCCGTTCCATAGTGGACATAAAACCAGCTCACTACTACTGTAACCCACTCACCAAGATGGGCCACATCTGGGAAAGACCCACCTCTCTCCCCTCCCCACTAAGAGATGCCCGGGCCCTCCTGGTTTCTCTTACTGTAGGCATTCTCCAAAGATCCCAGCAAGTGGCCTTAAGTGTCACAAGGTACCCAGTTTTCTGAGTCCACCAGAAAGTATTTGGAGGGGGAGAAGGAGTCCATGAGGCAAATACTGTTTGAATCCCCTTGCTGCTTCCAATCTGCTCTGAACCTTCCCTCCAACCCAGGAAGCAGGCTCAGAATCAAGCTGGAACCACAGCAGGCAGAAGGATCCCTTTTGCCCCATTAAGAATTCCACCCTTGGGCTGGAGCAGTGGCTTGCATGCACCAGGATGCATGTTCTAACCCCAGCACCACGTACCCAACAAAGTATCAGAGCAACCAAGTCTTCATGAAAATCTAAATAAAATTGATTCTCTGTCTTTAAAAAAAAAAAAAAGAATCCCATCCTTTCCCAAGACATGGGACAAAGAGTTAAATAGCCTGGAGTCCCTCAGGCAGCAATCTTATGGCAAGAAGCACAGGAAAGGGCAGGCCTGCTCCATTTGGGCAGCCTCTGAAGTCTGCCCCCACAAAGTTAGGTCCTGGGGAGTCCTTGGGTTGCGGTGGGAGGTGACAATGACCCAAATGTGGCTCTGGGGGCCCCTGACACTCAGGGCTGCACAAGCATACCTCTGTGAACATACATGTGACTTCTCACACTCTCCCCTCCTACTCACAAGCACTCTCACACCCAGGTAGGACTGCTTCCTGTAGTAAAAGACATGCTTCCCTCCCCTGCCCCTGAACAGCAAACACCACACACACACACACACACACACACACACACTTTCTCACACACACACATACACCACACACACAATCACACTCACACACACACTCATACTCACACACCACACACGCACTGTGTCACACATACACCCACACACTCACACACACAATCACACTCACACACACTCACACTCACACACCACATACGCACTGTGTCACAC